>PVJI01011527.1:0-55608 GCA_004026765.1 Micronycteris hirsuta | reverse complement strand
ATGTGTATGACCTATGGACAAAACTAAAGGGAAGGGAAAGGGGGGGTAAGGGGGTAGAGGGAGAGAAGGGGGGGAAGTGGGACAACTGTTACAGCATAATCAATAAAATATAGTTAAAAAAAAAAGGAAAAAAAAAAAAACTAGCTGTGATCATACTGCCCAGAGACGGGCACAGCTAACATTTTATTTATTTGTTTATTTGTTTGAGGGGGGGAAGGGGGAGGGGGAGAAGCAGAAGCATCCATGCGAGAGAGAGGCATCAGTCGGCTGCCACCGGTATGCACCCGGACTGACCCAGGACTGAGCCCGCAGCCCAGGCATGTGTCCTGACCGGGAATCGAACTGGTGACCTTTCGCTTTTCGGGATGATGCCCAACCAACAGCCACACCGATCAGACCCACAGTTGAAATTTTAATATGTTTCCCCGCAGCCATTTTTCCCTGTACTTATATATATTTCAAAATTTTTATACACTTGTCTTTCAGTTAACAAAATGAGCATTTTATTGTGTTATTAAATAATCTTCACAGACATAATTTTAAGTGCTGTGTATATTATTCTATAATATGAATGTATTCTAACTTACATAACCAATAGACAATGAGTGATTGGATATTTAAGTTGTTTCCATTTTTCACCATATAAATAAAGCTGTAATGAACAATGTGTATGTCTCTGAACTAAGGTTTTCTATCAGGAATAAATTCTACAAAGTCGATTACTAGATCTAAGAGTGAACATTTGAAGCCCTCTGTTATGGTTAAATGATTCTTCAGAGAGGTTGTGCTGATCGACCCTCCTCCCACTGCAAAAGTATAAGAATTCTCACCACCAGAATATTATCATTTAACATAGAATGACCTTTGCTAAATGGAGAACACAGAACCTGCTTTTATAGGGTGCTGCTCCTGCCACGGACCTGCGCGGTACCCTTAGCTATGCCAGGGCTTCTCCGCTTCGGCACTCCCCCCTTTGGGCTGGGTGGCTCTGTGGTGGGGGCTGCCCTGTGCATCGCAGGGGCATTAGCAGCATTGCTGGGCTCTATCCACCGAAAGGTAGCCTTCCCCGCCCCTCAGCCATAACCAAAAATATCTCCAGACATTGCCAAATATCCCCTGGGGAACAAAATGTCCCCTGGTTGAGAACAGCTGAGTTACACTGTATTAACTCTTTATTGGTTGCAAGTAACAGAAACCAACTTAAGCAAAAATGGAAACTTTATTAGAAGAATCCTGGGTATCATGAAATCCAAGGGCCGAGATTCCACTGGCCTTTTCTTTTCAGGTCTGACCATTCTCTTCTCTTGCTGCAGACTGGCTTCCTCTATATCCCTGCCTCCATAGAAGAAATGGCCACCACTAACATTTCCGAAATTTCCATTCATCTTGCTTATGAGAAAGCCAGACCTCACTGGAATCTCTTGATTCCAAATCTACGTTCTAAAGGGAGAAATCTGATGAGCCCAGCTTGGGTTGCTGCTGGTCCAGCTGTGAGGCAGTTGGGGGAGAGAAAGCCCCTGGGAGTCTTACTTGTACCACATGGTTGTGCAGTTTCTGGAGAAGAGGCTGTTGGGAAGCTGATGCTCTCGGAGTCCCCAGATGGCCATGTATCTGGGGGAGGTTTATCAGGTGCACATGCACAGCTATGCAGATACCCTTGCAGCACACTTTGCCTGAGGGGCAGGGATAGCCAATTGGTGTCCCCACCCCATCCAGCCTGGACTTACAGGTGCCGCAGGGAAACTGCTGGGGCACCCAGGCTTCGGTTCAGGGGACTTGCTGCGTGGAAGAGCCAGCTTCTCTGTGACTGACTGACATGGATTCCTCAGGCAGGTCCAACTTAGCGAGCCCACGCTAGAGTCAGGCGTTTGTAAGTCCATAAAGCTGTGTTATGTGGGAAACAACTGCTGGGCCGCCTTCATAAAGCCGGCTTTGGAGAGCGTAGCCACCGCGGCCGAGGGCCCTGTGCCACGCTGTGCACGGAGTGCTAGCAATTCGGCCCTGCCTCCCGGAAGGGAGGAGGCTGGTGTGGGGGCAGACCCTGAGCACAGAGACCTGTCCACCCACGGCCTTGAGCTACTGGGAAGTGCAGGGGAAAGCTGTTCCCAAACGCACAGGAAAGACAAGCTCCGTCCTGTTCTGCCCTCGCCACGTGGTGACCTTGGGTGAGTCACTTCCCTCAGGGCACCAGTTTCCTTATCAGAAACAGGAATGATACTTGCCCTGAAAAGGTATTTGCTAGGAAAATGCTTTCGAAACTTTATGTAAAAGTGTGCAAGTCTAATGGTGATACAGGTATTTATGATCATTATTTCACCTCCGGGGGGGAAAATCTCTAAATCCTTTGAGGCCGCCTATTGCTCGGCAGAACAGAGCCAGGGGCGAAGTTTCTCCTGAGTCAGCCCTGCCAGGCCTGGAGCTGGCTCCAGATTTCTGCTGCTACAGGAACGCTTCAGGGATGTTTCATCTAGAAGGAGACCCAGGAGCCTGAAAATGAGTGGAGTCTCTTACCTGTGTGACTGCGGGTGTGTTACTTAACCTCTCTGGCTTTAGGCTCAGCACCTGTAAAACGGGAATAGTTGTGACATTGACCTCTTAGGTTATTAATACATGGAAAGCACTGTGCCTGGCAGAGGGCCAGTGCTCCCTCAGTGTTTGCTCTGCTTATTCACATCACGACGCGCGCCAGGTGCCACGCCCAGTGCTGGTTGAGAGAGGTGACGAGAGTGTGACCAGCCCCTAGGGTACTTGTGGGTCACTAGGGGTAGGGTAGGCACCCAAGGTGGGTTATAAAGCAATGTGGCAAATCCAACAAGAGTGCCCCATCTGCACTGGTATTGGGACCCTCCCCATGCCTCCCTAGGGCTACAGGGAGGTGGGGCAGGCAAGGCAGGGTCCAGGAGACACCACGCCCAGGCTCTCAGCAGAGCAGACAGCTCAGAGACTGAACTGCCCAAGGGTTTCGAGGCGTGCACTCTTCAGGCTCATAGAGCGCTCTCGGGTGGGAGGACCTCCTGCCCCCTTTCAAAGTAATTGCCCCACAGTTTCAGCCCTAGGCCATGGTTAGGTAGAGGACATCTTGTGGACGGGTTATAACACAGGCAGTCAAGCCGTTACCTCGCAGACATGGAAAAGCACTCACATGCTAGTAGTGGAGATGCTGCGCCCCCCCTCCCCCGCTTTCCCAGCCCCTCAGATCGGATGGGAACAGCAGGGAGTGCCTCGGAACTGTCAGCTGTGTGGGGACCTGCCAGCTGCCTCGGACCATGGAGGGAGGTGAGGATACTGCATCCTGGGAGGAGGCTGAACCCAGAGCCCAGGAGTCAGTGACTAGACCAGAGAGGGACAGTGAGGCCCTCAGAGGACCAGGATCAGGAAACTCAAAGCAGATGCGAGGACAAGTGCAAAGAACTGGACCCCAGTAGGGGGTGGGAAGCGGGGGTGGGGGGGGTGGGGGGTGGGAAGGGTGGAGAGGTGGGGACTGTGAAAGCGAGTTTGCCAGGAGGAGAGATGACTAGTAAGGCATTTGCCCTCTGTGGTCTAGGACTTGGCGGCCAAGGTAGGGACTGCAGTGTGGCTTGTCTCCCAAGTATGTGTGGGGGGTGGGGGCTGGGGGGAGGTGGAATATGGAATTCCATCTTCATTAAGATTATAGTGAGGTGAAATCATGTATATGAATAAGGAAGACATACAAGGAAGTGAAAACAAGCATCTGTTTATCTACAGAAGGACATCTTGTTTGCTTCCAAGTTTTGGCAAATATGAATAAAGCTGCTGTAACTATTCACGTGCAGGTTGCAGTGTAAATGTAGGTTTTTACTCCTTTGAGTAAATACCAAGTAGTGTGATTGGTTGTATGGTAGAGTGTGTTTAGTTCTGTGAGGAGCCTCCAAGCTGACTTCCGAGTGGCGGCGCGTTCTGCACTCCCCCCAGCAGGGATGGGGGCTCCTGTCGCTCCAGGTCCTCGACCGCACGTGATGTCGTTGGTGCCGGGCTCTGGCTGTTCTGACAGGTGTGCACTGGTATCGCTTGTCGTTTTAATTGGCATTTCCCTGACAACCTGTAATGTGGAGCATCTTTTCATATGCTTATTTGCTATCTGTATCTTATTTGGTAAGATGTCTGCTCAGACCAGTTGCCAATTTTTAAATCAGATTGTTTGTTTTCTTATTTTGAATTTTAAGAGTTCTTCACATATTTCCGATAACAGTGCTGTATCAGATATGTCTTTTGCCAGTATTTTCCCCCAGTGTGTGGCTTGTCTTCTCATTCTCGTGAGTTGTCTTTCACAGAGTAGACGTTTTTAATGAACTCCAGCTTATCAATTATTTCTTTCATGGACTGTGCCTTTGGCGTTGTGTCACTTGTACGTGGACCACACCAAAAGCCTCCTGACTCCCTAGGTCACCCCCTGCCTTCCCCGCCGTCAGCTGAGGACATCTGTGAACTCCGCTAGCAATGGTCTCACCTGACGTCCCCTCTCCCCCAGCCGTTTGCCCAGCCATCTCCCACCCAACCTTGGGAACTCAAGGTAAAGCTGCTTCCTTAAGGGAGCCCTCCCTGGCGTCTCAGTCCAGCCCAGGTGCCTCCCCCGCCCCCTCCACTGCATCTCTCCCAGCCCCTGTGCTCCTACTTCTTTCCATTTGTGGCGATTGTGAGATGCGGCCTCCTGTTGAGATGTAAGGTCCATGAAGGCAAGTGAAATTCCTACATTGGTCACTGTTTATCTTTAGAATCTGGCACTATGCTTTGCACAGTAATTATTTTAATAGCAAATACACACATCTACAGTGCTCTGTGCCAGAAATCCTCCAAAGCAGGTGACATTTAACCCATGTGCTCTCTGCAATCACTCTGTGAATATTTGATTATTTCCAGTTTGCAGATGAGGTATCAGAGGTCCAGTTTGCCCAAGATCACAGAGCTAGTAAGTGGGGTAGCTGGAGTGCAAACCCAGAAAGTCTGGCTCCAGAGTCTGTGGTTTTTATCATGCTGAATTGCCTCTCAAGCTCATTACATCTTTGTTGAATGAGTGACTACATTAGGGGAAAGACGGAGATAGAGACAGTTAGGAAATAGTATGAGAGAGCAGGTTTTTAAAGATCGGAGTGAATCAAATAGGTACTTGACTCGGAAGAGCTCCTTAATTGTTGTTGACTGACTGATGAACAGACTCTGGAATAGAGACGCTATCCTGTCCCAGCCCTTCCTTCCTTCTGGGATGAGCAGCACAGGCAGACAAACAGTGGGACAAAGCCCAAGTTCATTCTGAGGGGCATGTTGGAAGGATGCCCAGGGCACGCTAGTACTGAGCCGCCTCGGGTAGAGACAGCCTGAGCCACAGATAATTACTGCTGAGATGTCCAGGACATCAATTTAAAAGATTCAGCCAGTCATCCCTGCGGCTCTGGCCCAGCCACAGACCTTTTTAGGGGAGACATGGAGTATCCAGAGAGTCCCAAGGTCATGACTCCATTCCTGCATCTGACCCCATCCCTAGCCACGTCGGGGGCCTCTGTTGTTGTAGATTCAGGCAATTTTGCTACCCAGTTTTCATGTATAAAAGTAGTTGTCCTAGATGGGGAAAATATAACTGAGCAGCATTGGGGAATGTTCTGTCCTTCCCGGGGAACACCTGGGCGTTGCACCCTCAACGCTGGCACCCTGAGCTAACTTGTTCATCCTGGGAGTCACGCCATTTCTGTGGCGCCTGCCCTTTCTGGGAGAAGAGAGGCACTTCTCATGCGGCAAACAGGGACTTGGTGGGCCTCCAGAGGGGAACGTGGCTCTGACAGGGACAAGAGGCACGAAGCACAGAGAGGCTGACGCGAAGCCAGAAAGCCCCCGACATGACTGCATCCACCGTAGAGGCCGTGAGCTCCTAGAGGGCCGGGCCGAGACGGCGGCCAGGACCTCGGCGGAGAGGATGGCCTCCTCGAGCCAGTCTTCCTGCTTCGGGAGACCTGAGAAAGGTGTGCCCGGCAAGTACAGGACAGCAAGAAAAGCAGGGGCGCGTCTGGAAGCCTGAAAGGAGCGAGACTTCCTTACTGAGGAGGCCGGGGTGACTTAGGAGGCCTGGGGCAAAGGAAGAGCGTGCGGCGCAAGGACACCCACGAGCCCACACCGTGAGAAGAGGTAAGAGGACCGCAGGCTCAAGAGGGCCGCAGGCTCCCCAGATCCGCAGTGTTGGGGCCCAGCCCCGGCGCTCCTGTGGTTGACACCCACCTCCCAGAGGGCTGGGAGGCCCGCACAGTGTTGACCAATCTACTCCTGCCTCGAGTTCAGTCAAAACTTGGTGATGTGTCACTTCATCATGTTAGATATTTCTGAAGCGTTGCCCTTACCATCTTACAAAGTTCTTCTTAAAACCTTCTCTTATTGTGTTAAGGGAAAGAAGCTATTTATATGTGTAAGTCCATTTACATGAAGTTCAAAAATGGGCAAAACCAACCTATGGTGATAGAAATGAGAATAGAGATGGCCTCTGGTGGGACCTGTCTGGGGTGAAGGGAATATTCTAGATCCTGATTTAGATGTTGGTTACACAGGTGTATATATTTGTCTAAGCTTATTGAACTATACACTTAAGATCTGTGCATTTTACTGAATGCAAATTATATCTCATGTAAGTAGAGTGACCTTGTCTTGCTGTTCTGAGGGGAGGAGATTTTCCTGCTCTTCTTCACTGTGGAGAGGCGGCCGCTGGGCCCCCAGGAAGCAGTGAGTGGCTCTGGGGTCAGACAGTCTCTGGTTCTAATTCTATTCTGCCATTCCCACTGTGACCTCGGGCAAGCCAATCTCTTACTTTCTAATCTTTAAAATGGACCTGGTAAATGAGTTATATAGCATATTGCCTGGCAAATAGATGGTGCTCAAATATCACCTCCTACAGGAAGCTTTCCTGCCTTCTCCAGACCACATCAGGTGCCCTCTTCATTCCCACATACCAGCCTTGGTGCACATGTAATTCAACTCTGTGTTTCAACCATTGTGCGCATCTCTGACAGTCACAGACTTTTGCGGTTGTTTATTGAGTACTCAAACTATAAATATGGAATCTGTAAATGCCAAGAGTCTACTGTGTTGTAGTGTTTTTATCTCTCCGGTCTGCACCCCCTGATCACCCGGCTTAGGCTCTCAGATCATGAAGGTGAGGGCTGGGTACTGCTCAGCTTTGTATCTCCCCAGCTATAAAGAGTACTTGCTAGCCCTGGCTGGTGTGGCTCAGTGGATTGAGCGCTGGCCTGTGAACCAAAAGGTTGCCAGTTCAATCCCCAGTCAGGGCACATGCCTGGGTTGTGGGCCAGGTCCCCGGTGTGGAGCACATGAGAGGCAACCACACATTGATATTTCTCTCCCTCTCTTCTTCCCTCCTAACCCCTCTGTCTAAAAATAAATAAATAAAATCTTTAAAAGGAGTGCTTGCAAATTTTTGTTTCGCCAGTGAGTCACTAATAAGTAAATTAGTACATGCATAAGCAATCGAGTGAATAAATGCATGAAAGAATGCATTAATTAGCGAATATGTGAGTAAATGGAATAGGACAGATAGAGAATCGAATGAAGGAAGGCGTGCTGGTTTCCTCTCTTCCAAAGGGTTGCATGGTGGTGGCAGCCCAAACGGCTCAGTCGCAGGGCCCTGGGAAGAGTCAGCGCTGGGACAGCTTTAGGGACAACCTGGAGGGAAAGTTCAGCTGTCACAGGCCTCCAAATACAACCTTTCTGGAGACTTCTCTCTCCTTCCTTCCAGCCACTGTTCACTGTGCGTCCGCAGTGGTGCTGAGGTGGTGTGAAGTGGGGTACACCTCCAGGAGGAGAACGCTAGTCCATGGCTGTCCTGTCCCCACACATCCCTGCCACAAACAGCGAGGGCCCGCTCCCTCTCCCAGCGCCGTGTCCCGGAGCAGATGTCTCTCCTGTCTCGTCAGCACCAGAGCGGCTGTCAGGAGTTTGCATTATTTATCTGCTCTGTAACATTTACTGGGATTTAGTGTTTAATAACTGTCGCTCCAATGTATCTTTTCTTAATCCCTTCAGATCTGCTGCTGTAGCAATTTTAAATATTTATCAACACTGTTCATGTATTTGCTGGTTGGGTTGCAATATATATTTTTTTTCTTTGTAATTAAAGATTTACAAGACACTACTTGAAGTTTAGGAAGGTTTGGTAGAGATCAAAAGGGGAGGAGAGGAGAGATCTGTTCTTGGAAACCCACGCTTGGAATCCAAATCTGGAGTTCACCCTCTCCCGGGAAAGGAGGACGCTCACCCGTGGGTTCCCGTGGTGGTCTCCTCCCCCTGTACACAGCGCCAGTAAGCCAGATGCAGGCAGAGTGTGGGCCTGCTTTCCACTGGAGCCCGCTGCCTGCCAGCCTCGGGCCGGAGCTGGGGGACGACGGAGCAAGACAGAAAATGTCCCTCCTGACATGAAGCTTACATTTTAGTAGTGGAGACGACGATAAACATGTCAACACATTTTAAAAAATAATTTTGGATTTTGAAAAATGCTATAAAGGGAGTAAACAGATAGTGACTGAAGACGGGATATCAGTATCAGTGTTCTTCATTTCAGACAATAGAAACTCATGCAGGAAAACTTAACCAAGAAGAAATTTCTAGAAGGATAAGGGACGTTCACAGATGAAAGGAAAGAATATGAGAAGGCACAGTAAGGATTACTTTGTGGCAGAGGGTGTGGCCTTTGGGACAAATGTCTCCCCACAGTGTTCTGTTTCCGTGACACTGTCCCAGAGTCACAGCCCAGGGACAAGGTTCTCACTCTTTGACTAGGGGAGGCCAGGGCACCTTGACTGACGGTTTTACCAGAGCTGGGTCTATTGGGGGAGGGGAAGTCACCCAAAGCAAACCCCGAGAGCTGACGCCAGCAGGGCTCCAGGTGGTGGGCATGCTGCGACACCCGGCGAAGATGACACGGAAGGCCTTTCTGAGAATGCCTGAGCTGAAACCAAACACTGAGAAGGAGCCAGACACATGAAGAGCTGCCTGCGGAGGGAAAAGGAACTGCAAAACTAGGCGGCTGGTTCTGTCTCGCCTCACAGATTGGGCCATGTTATGAGCCCGGATGATTTTTTTTCATTCCAAATAAAGTAAAATAGGCCCAGGTTCCGAGGGCATTGTCCTAGCTCCTGGGACAGGAAAACCAGTGAGGGTGGGACTTGAGTTGACTTAAGTTGTGTTTCTGGAGGCCTGTGGTGGACGTGGCCTTGGTAGACTCAAGGTGGATGGGATGTGCAGGCGCCGCTGAGAGCGCTGACACTCTTGCCTGACGGTGACGGCGGGGCGGTGACGGGGGGCGGTGACAGAAGAAACCTTTCTTCTTCCCTGACTCTGTGGTGAGTGTTGTAAATTCTCCCAAGTACTGTTTTAGTGGCACTCAATGATCTTGATTTGTGTTTTTACTTTTATTCAACTCATAGTACTTCCTAATTTCTCTTTTCTTTGGCCCATGGATTATTTAGAAGGGTTTAGTTTCCAAATATTTAGGGATTTCCTAGCTATCTTTTTGTATTGATTTCTAATTTTTTCCCATCGTGGTCAGAGAAGATACTTGGTATGACTTAAATAATTTTAAATTTATTGAGTTTTATTTATGGCTCAGAAGATGATCTCTCTTGATAAAAGCTTCATGTTTACTTGAAAAACGAGTCCTCTCCTGTTGGTGGGTAGATTGTTCGGTAAATGTTGACTTGATCAAGTTGGCTGATAGTGTTGTTCAAATATTCTGTATCAAAATATTCTGACAACTTGGTCTACTGGTTATCGAGAGCAGGTATTAAAATCTCTGACTATAATTGTGGATTTGTCCATTCTTCTTGCAATTTCATCAGCTTTTGCTTCATGTATTCACTGTCCCGTGAAGGGTGGGCTTTTCCCAGGCCATGTGAGTGTTGAATGCTCTATCCTCCACTCTTTAACCTACTCAAATTACTCTCCCTCCATCCTCATGGATTCCTCATGTGTATGTGCTGACAATTTCTCAGCTGAATACTTGAGGGGGATTCACTTTGGATCTCCAGAGTTCCCTCTCTGTGTAACTCTCTTCTCTCCACTTTTCTTTCCTGTAAATTCTACCTGGCTTGTACTCTCAACATTATCTCCTTAACTCAGGGAGTCCAACAGGCTCCACCTAGAATTCCCTTCTTAAATGCAACCTGGAAACTTCTTATGGTAATAAGCTTGGGCAATCAGAGGGATGACCTTACTTATTTCCCATTTCAAAGGGATCATTGCCCTTCATTGCCTGGTCTTATAAATGTCTTATAAACAGTCATTGTCTTATAATTAGTTGTTTCACATATTTTGTGTGGTTTTTGGTTGTTTAAGGTGGAAAGGTAAATCCTGTTTCTTTTATACTCCATTTTGACTGAAAACCAGTTCTGGATTTTGGAGACAAATCTTGTTGAGATGCTACTTGGAACCTGTGGCAAACTCAGTGGGAGAATCCCAGGAAGTCCTCCAACTTTGGGAGCAAACAGATACTCACTTTGGCAAGTCACTTGTCTTTTGAGAAATAGTTTGGCTTCTTGCTGGCCTGATAGACTAAACCCCTGACCACTAGACACCACATGAGCATGCAACCAAAGCTACTCATCATGACCTACTGACTCATAAATTCAGGCATGCCCAAGCAGCGCTCCGTAATCAAGAGCAAGTGACATCAGTGGGTCTGGCCCAAGCACATGCCAATGGCTCCTCTAAGTTGTAGGAGCAAGTCAGTCACTCTCTCAGTGCACTCATTTCTGCTGCTCTCCACTCCTCTTCAACCTACATCCATGGCCTCATGGAGAGTTGACTGAGGAGGAGACAAACCAAGACTGCTCCGCAAATCAATTTATGACATGTTGGTGTCCACCCAAAGTAAACTATCTTAGCATTATACCTCCATTTGGGAGTGCACCGGAAGTAGAAAACAGAAGTTCTCCAGTGGAGTACAACATTGACTACTTTGCTTGAAAGGAGAGACGGCTTGACGTACGGTTCTCTCTAGTTCATATGCTTTGTAATGATTTGGCCATATGGTCAAGAATTTGGAAGGCGTAAGATTCAAGAACTGGTCACAAGAAAGTTTAGAAAAAAGATATATGCCCTGACCAGTGTGGCTCAGTTTGTTGGGGATAGTCCTGTAAAGCAAAAGGTCACTGATTTGATTACTGGTCAGGCCACATGCCTAGGTTGCCGGTTTGGTCCTTAGTTGGGACACATGTGAGAAGCAACTGATTGATGTTTCTCTGTCACATCGATGTTTCTCTGCCTGTCTTTTGTCCTCCAAACCCCCCTCTGTCTCTCTAAAAAAAGAAAGATATACGATGGGCCTTTTGGAATGGGTACAGAACATGTGAATACTTGTCTTCCATGTGCATATATACCAAGCTCTTACTAGTGATCAGGTTGACAAGATGGTCCACTTGGTGACTGTTCATTACAATTTTCCCTCAGGACCCCCAGGATGTGCTCAGCGAGCTTATAAACAACCTGGCCTTGATGGCCCTGTTGAAGGCTTGGCATAGGCTCAATTATGTAGTCTCAGCAAAAGTAACCTGATTACTGCCATTATTAAATGTCCAACATTCCCAAAGTAGAAACCAATCCTGAGCTCTTGACTTGGTGCCGTAACCTAGGAGTACCACCAGTCAGCTGCTTTGGGCCATTCACGGAAGGGCTATGATTCATTCTCCTGGAACATACCCCTATTCTAGTGGAACGAGGGTCCTTGCCAACGGAGTCCTTCTATGACGGTGGAGGTTTGTTTGTTTGCCCAAGTAATAGATACTGGAAAAGAACCCGTCAGTGGCAGGCAGAGCTGGCTGCCATGAATGGATCATTAAGAGGGTCCAGAGAGAGCCTGTGTGGTGGTACAAGAGCCAGAGATGGCCGCAGGGATGAATAAATAGCCACGTCTTGAAACATCCCTGTGTAACTCAGGGCTCAGTAATTGTCAGGTTGATGAGGGCCTGGCGGCCTGGCAGTGTGTGCGTGTGTGTGATGCATGCAGCAGCTCATCTTTCTGATCAGCTGGGAGGGCTTCAAGGCAAGGGATGATTAAAGAGGTCTCAGACAGAAGGCAAGAGTGTGAGGCAGTCTCTGATCCCTCGTTTATTCAGGGTCTAGCATGGTTTCTGTCACAACATAGCTTCATTTGTTGAATGAGAAAAAAGAGAAAGAAAACAGAAGAATGAGTGGGTCTCCAGACCCTTGGGGTTGAACGGGATCTCAGAGATGTTCCAGTCCCATGCCCAGCCACTGCGAGACTTTGTTGTTCCACTGAATGACGGTTCTCTCTAAAACGCATCGAGGGTTTACCATTCTACTTTATATGCACTGACCTCTTACAAGCCTCTAAACCCAAGGAGGTAATTATTATGCTTATGTACCAATGAAGAAATAGTTTCAAGTAATTTCTTAAAAGTCATACAATTAGTAGATGACAGAGTCAGGAGTGGAAGCCGGCTGCATCTGACTCTGCAGCCTAAGCTTGTGAACTGTGATGCGCTGTTGGAACACATATTGTGACAGAGTTCTCATCACCTCACAAGGTAATTCGTGCTCTCATTAGCCAGCTTTAGTTGTTGGAAGGTTTTACGCTGGGATGAAACCTGTCTCCTCATGACTCCATGCACACTGTCTGAGTGCCATTTCTGAAACTTCGAGAGCCACTCTGCTCCCACATAAAGGTCCCACAACTCTGTGAGATGGCTCTCATTGGCTGCAAGTAGGGGGAGGTCTCATGTAGCCCCCTGGCTGGTGCCCTCGCTGGCCGGGACCAAGTTTCCCAAGGCTCTTAGCATTGGCTCTCAGGTTGAGCAAGGTACAGTCTGACCAGTATAGAGAGTTTCGGGACCATTGCCTCTTGTCTAGACACTGTACGTTATTAATAGCATCTCACCTCACGTTAACTTTTTTGGCAAGAGAAATTCATCCACAGCTCTGGCCTCCTTGGTTGAATTAGCTCAAAGCAGGAAATAATACGAGAGGGCAAGAACGGTAAGCTCCCCTGGGTCTGGCCTGAGTCATCTGTGATTCTGGTTCTGGGTCTAAGTACTGAGCAGAGAGGGAGGTCAGGGAGGCTGCACAGGAGCTGCAGGGAGCGCTCCTGGTTTGTGGGGTGATGCTGGACCACTACCTCCGCCAGAGAGGAGCTGTGAGGGGTGTGTGTGTGTGTGTCCACATGTGTGCATATCCATGTGTGGGTGATGTAGCAGGGAATCTTCTAGAGCAGCTTTTGAGTGTCTGCCTCAGCCTCATCTATCTGAGCTTTTCATTCTCACTTTGGGTATAACTAAATCTTGTTTCACTGGGAAAATAGGCTTCTGGACTGAGCTGAGCTCTGCCATGAGCTGGCCTCTGGACATTCCCCTCATCCCTCCAGCCCCAGTGCAGAGATAACTAAGGAGGCTGTGCTTGCATGGAAACCCAGGAGGTCCAAAAGCCCAGTTCTGGTAACCTGTGCCAAGGCCACAAGGAATTGATGTGTGCACTTCACCTGAGCCCGGGTAGAGTCCTTCCAGGTCTCTGCATGTGTGTGGGGTAGCTGTTGCTCACCTTTCCATGTGACCCCTAATTGCCTTGGACTTCCTCTTAATTAAAATGTAGCATGGCTTCTGATGCACAGAAGAGGATGATGGTGAGAGGTTTTGGATACTCTGTCTGACCTTCCCGAGTCCCCAGATGTGCGAGGGGAAAGGAAGGGCTGGTGGGACTCTGCTCTCCCTCCCCTGCCATGTCACGGCTTCCGTCCTGATGTTGCCCTTGGGTAGCTGTGTGAGGAAGGGCCACACTTCACCCACCTGCCACACTGGATGAGGCAGGTGCTGGAGAGCAGGGAGGGTGTGGGCACTAGAATCCAACGGACTCTGGTTTGGATTCTGGGCCTGGTATTGGATAAGTCACATCAATTTTCTAGACCCTAGTTTCTCCATCTTTTAAATGAGGTTAATACTCTCCACCCTCTGGGATTGCTGAGAGGGTTGAAGATCATGTGTACAAAACACCTGTCTCACAGGGGACACTAATAAAGAACAGTAGTGACTACTGCAAGGAGACCCTGACTGCCCCTCCCACCCTCTGTGGATGGCATGGGAGAGACAGGCCTAATTGATATGGCAGTTCTTTGGGAGTTCTGCAGGTTCTTATTAGCCAGAGTGATAACAATAGCAGTATTTACATAAAATTCCCTAATACGTGTTTCCAGAACGTGCAGCTCTGAGGGCTCCCGGGAGCATACTGGCAGTTTGGGTGCATCCCTTTCTGTGCTCATCCCCCCAAAATATTGGTCTTCTGAATGTCCCTAGCTCATGGACTCACTGTTTATCAGCTATAGGAAAAAGATTCAGTATGTTGTAGGGGAGATTTTTGTCTTGCTGAGTCTCTGTGCTCCAAGGGGAATGGCCAATTACAGCCCAGCTCCTGGAGATGCATCACTGTTGCACCTGGCTCCTGGGGCCCTCACCCTGGCTGGCTCCCGGGTAAAGGCCTTGGATCACAACCATTTCCTCGCCAAGGTGGGGAGGTCTGGAAGGGGCAGGTGGGCCATTGGATAGAAGCTAGGAAGCCAGGGAGGGCTGGAAGAAATCATAAACTCTTCACCACTCAGTGTCACAGGGCAGGGGACAGCCAGATAAATTCAAATATGCTGATAATCCAGGGTTTTGGAACAACTCCAGAAGGAAGGGCAAGGATTGTGTCTCATTTGCATGACCTCACCCCTTTCCCCACCTACCCTCATTTCCCTTAACTTTGGGGAGACACTCAAGGTCAGAAGATAAGAAAGAAGCTGACTTCTTTGAGCTTTTGGCTCAGAGGAGGCCTGGATGCAACTTCCTTCTGAACTCAGATTCATCTGACACCAGCTGCCTGAATCATGCCACTGGTGGGAAAGGCCTTGAAACGTCTGCCCAGGCCCCCAAGATCAGTCCCCTGGGCCCCCAAGATCAGCCCCCTCGCTCTGTCTCCAAAAACAATGGTGACGACGTCGCCAAAGCAACTGGTGGTTGGAAGGGTCGGAGGATCACAATGAAACTGACTATGCAGAACAGACCGGCCCAGATTGAGGTAGTATCTTCTGTCTCTGCCCTGATGGTCAAAGCTCTCAAAGAACAGTCGAGACAGAAAGAAGCAAAAAGCCATTAAGCACAGTGGAAACGTCACTTTTTATGAGACTGAGAGATGCAGCACCAGTCTTTAGCTAGGGAACTCTTTGGAACCATTAAAGAGATCCTGGGGACGGCACAGTTCATGGGCTGCAGTGTCGATGGCTGCCACCCTCATGACATCGTAGATGACTACTGCAGTGGTGCAGTGGGATGCCCAGTTGGTTGAGAACCACAAAGATCATCTGACAACCAAACAACAACAACAACAACAACAACAACAACAACAACAACAACAAACCTCCAAAAGTAGAAAAGAAGAAAAGGAAAGGAAGGAAGGAAAGAAGGAAGAAGGAAAGCTGAAAGGTCTTAGTTTTTTATTTATTTATTTATTTATTTTTAGACAGAGGGGAAGGGAGGGAGAAAGAGAGGGAGAGAAACACCAATGTGTGGTTGCCTCTCACATGCCCCTACTGGCGACCTGGCCCACAACCCAGGCATGTGTCCTGACTGGAAATTGAACTGGGTGATCCTGTGATTCGCAGGCTGGCACTCAACCACTGAGCCACACCAGCCAGGGCTGGTTAGTTTTTAACTTGACATTTGTGATTGCACATTAGAGCACTTGATGGTTACGTGGGGAGAGGGGGAGAAGGAAGGAGTCAGCTAGCCCCTCCACTCCTGTGTCTCATCAGCCTCTGGATTCAGATCTTCATGCATTCACTCACATTCCTTCATCACAAACCTTGTAGTGAACACCTCCATC
This sequence comes from Micronycteris hirsuta, assembly GCA_004026765.1. Lineage (NCBI taxonomy): Eukaryota > Metazoa > Chordata > Mammalia > Chiroptera > Phyllostomidae > Micronycteris > Micronycteris hirsuta. Next base: position 39,735 of record PVJI01011527.1, on the reverse strand, counting down.
AAGCCTGGTTGTGTTCTAGGTGCTAGGGATAACAAGTGAAGACTCTGCTCTGCTGACAGAACATAGTGTGAAAGAAGGGGAAGGGTTGTTGAGGAACATGTATAAAGGACCCATGGACAAAGCCAAAGGTGGGCAGGATTGAGGGTGGGATGTGGGGGTGGGTAGGGTTGGGGAAAATGGTGGCAGGAAAATGGAGACAACTGTACTTGAACAACAATAAAAAGATTAAAAAAAAAAAAAAAAGAAACCCAGGTGAGTCACCAGGGACACACCCAGAATGAGAGTCCTGTGATGATCTCCTGGTAATACTGAAAAGAAGCCCTGACTCAGAACTGGGGAGGTCATAAAAGGTTTCCTGGAAGAAGCAATATCTAGGATGAGCCCCAAAGGTTGACTAGAACTAGTTAGTTGAAGAGAGGAAAGTGGGTGTTGTGGGGGAGCATGTTCCAAGCTAAGAGAACATTGTGTACAAAGGCCCAACAGACGGCCAGTGTGGTGTGTCCTAGCAATTGAAATACAGTGGCGTGGCTGGATCTCAGAGTGGGAGGGCAGAGTCCAAGGGCAGTGTGGAGCCACAAACATTTTCAGCAGGGAAGAGGCAGGACCTAATTTGAATTTTAGAATGAGCACTCAGGCTGCTGATCCCCCAGCACAGAAGGAGGGAGGCAGGGAGGCCAGGTTGGAGGCTGTCACGGTGAAGAGGTGACGGTGGGTTGGACTTTCACACACCTGCTCTCCCAAGCTTCCCTGGCCTCCCGCCCCCTTGCCCTGTGTCCTGAACACTTGCCCCACATGATGAAGTCAGGAGGGGATGTAGCCTACTGTTCTCCTTGCCCCAAATCTGTCTCACTGCTGAGTGCTCCTGCAGTGGGAGGAGCACCATGGCTCTTGGGTGTTTGTTTGCTTTACTCATGGCCTTGGAAGTCCTTGTGTTTTTTGTTCCTTCCAGGCCTACTGGAGGGCAGGGCTCCTCAGGGGCTGAGTAACGGCCATGAGATTCCACCAGAAATGGATGCGGGGGGCTCTGAGGTAAAGGCAGGACAGGGCAGGACCGCAGTCATTCTAAATTCGAGAGAGGCCCTGGGTTCTCATTTCAAGCTCAAAGGTGCTGGAGAAGCCCCCATTCTCAACGACTCCTTAAAAGCAAAGCAGGGCGGAGAAATTGGAACCCTCGTATACCGCTTGTGGGAATGTAAAATGGAGCAGCTGCTGTGGAAAACAGCACAGCGATTCCTCAAAAAAAATAAACATAGAATCACCATGTGATCCAGCAATTCCACTTGTGGGTTCATATCCAAAAGAACTGACAGCAGGGTCTCGAAGAGATTTGCACACCCATCTTCATGGCAGCATTATTCACAATAGCCAAGAGGTGGAAGCAACCCAAGTGTCCATCAGTGGAGGAGTGGGTTAACTAATGTGCTATACACACAATGGAATATTATTCAGCCTTAAAAAGGAAATAAATTCTAACACACACTATGGCCTGGATGAATCTTAAGGGCATTATGCTAAGTGAAATAAGCCAGACACAAAAAACAACTACTGTATCACCCCACTTTTTTGAAGTATCTTAAATAGTTAAATTCATAGAAACAGAAAGTAGAATGGTGGTTGCCAGGGGCTGGGGAAGGAAGGGATATTGCTTGAGGAGTACAGACTTTCAGTTTTGCAAAATAAAAATAAAATTCTGCAGACTGGTTGCACAACGATGTGAATGTACTAAACACAAATGAGCCGTGCACTTAGAAATGGTTAAGATGGTACATTTTTTGTTATATGTGTTTAACTACAATGAAAAATTAAAAAACCAGCCCTGGCTGCTGTGGTTCAGTGTACTGAGCGCCAGGGTCGCCGGTTTGATTCCCAGTCAGGGCACTTGCCTGGGTTGCAGGCTGGGTCTCCAGTGGGGGGGTGTGCAAGAGGCAACCACACATGGATGTTTCTCTGCCTCTCTTTCTCCTTCCCTTCCCCTCTCTCTAAAAACAAATAAATAAAATCTTTTTAAAAAGTTTAAAAACCGGATGATTTAAACTAAAAAAAAAAAACCAAAAAACAAAAACAACAACAACCAGCAAAGCAGGGTCAAGGGGTGGTGGTGAAGGGTATTAGTGTTTCTTCCTTTCTGAGAGCAGGAGGAAATGAGAGGTCAACTCAAGTTCCAACTCTGCTTACCCGAGCTGCCCCAGGTAAGGACATCCCGTGCCCTTACTGGGAACTAGTGAGGACCAAGAGGCAGCTGAGGGGCAGAAGAAGGAGAAGCCCTAAACATTTAGCCGGTACCCAAATGGCCGAAGATCACAGATGCCATTTCCCGTAACTGCACTGTCCCCTCTGAACACATATTTACAACGTACTTTCCCCTCGATATTAGTCTTGCCCTATTTTTTTCTCTGTAAATGTAGAGGGGAGGCCGAGAGGTGAGAAACATGATGTAGACACTCATCTAGGGGTGTCTCTGCCATCCTGTTTATCCTACCTGTGTCCTCTCTCCAGAAAACTATAGCTGAGGTTCAGCTGGAGGCAGGGGTGGATGAGGTGATAGGTGGGAAGCCCCTTTTGCTTATAAGAGGAGAAGTCAGCCTGGAGGGGAAGGCCGCCATTGCTTTCCCTTTGCTCAAATGTGATGTTGCCCTTTCTCATTCCCCTTCTGTCTAAAGCAGCCAGAGTCACTGGGGGTCCTGGGCATGGGCACAACAAGCTGGGCTTGACTGAGGTCAGACATGCCCTTCTCTACCACCTCAGGGGGTTCCTCCAGCCCTTGGCCTTCTTCCGCCATTTGGTGTGTTCCACTGTTTGTCCGTGTTCCCAGGACCTTGACCATGAACACTGCAGTTGAATTCTTCAGTGTGCTGGGTAGGTTTTCCTAAGCTTTTAGGTCTCTCTCTCTCTCTCTCTCTCTCATTTTAAATCCTCACCTGAGGATATGTTCATTGATTTTAGAGGGAGAGGAAGAGAGAAAGAGAAACACTGATGTGAAAGAAACATCGATCGGTTGCCTCCTCTATACCCCGACCGGGAATTGAACCCGCAACATTTTTGGTGTACTGGATGATGCTTTAATCAACTGAGCCCCCCAACCAGGGTTAGGCCTCTCTTGAGTAGGATGTGGTTAGTTCCATGGATGAGACAGGAAGGAAGACCAGTGATAGTAATGGTATGTGTACATCTTTCTTGAAAAACAACAGCAACAAGATTTTCTTGGCAAAGCCTTCACTGGCCTTTCTTGTCGTCATTGGTTCTCTCCTTTTTTGAACTCTTAATCTGTGTTCCCCTCAATCTAACTCCTGATCATTTCTATCTTGTATTGTTGGCATAATGTAGAAATTCTTTTATTGGGTAAGACTTCCCCCCTTAGACAGACTCCTTGGGGGAAGATCTTCATTTCTTGTTAGCCTTTTGTGGCAGGATCTTAAAGAGGATCTTTGTTTGACAAAAATATTGTAGTGCTCCATCCATTTCCCGTGGGCCTCTCTTAAATTCTTGATATCCAAATCATTTACTTCTTATTGTTTTCTTTTTTTTTTTTAAGATTTTATTTTTATTTATTTTTAGAGAGAGGGGAGAGGAGGGAGACAGAGAGGGAGAGAAACAGCAATGTATGGCTGCCTCTCACATGGCCCTCACAGGGACCTGGCCCTCAACCCAGGCATGTGCCCTGACTGGGAATCGAACCGGGACCCTCTGGTTCCCAGCCCGCGCTCAATTCACTGAGCTACACCAGCCAGGGCTCTTATTGTTTTCTTGTTGATTTTGATATCCAAATCATTTTTTTGTTGTTACTTATTTTCTTGTTGACTTTGATATTCGAATCATTTGCTTTTGAGGTAACTATTGTGTTTTCTCGTTAATTTTCTATTTTTCAGCTGTTGATAGGTATTCCCCAGAGCCTTTTCAATTTATATTTTATTGATTATGCTATTACAATTGTCCTGATTTCCCCCCCCTTTGACTCCCACCCAGCACCCACCACTCCTCCAGGCAATATCCTCACCATTGTTCATGTTCATGGGTCTGTGTATAAGTTTTTTGGCTACTCCATTTCCTACACTGTGTCTTATATCCCCATGGCTGTTCTGTAACTACCTCTTTGTACTTCTTAATCCCCTCACATTTTCACCCACTCCCCCACAGCCCCTTCTCATCAGGCAACTATCAAAATGCTCTCTTTATCTATGATTCTGTCTCTGTTCTTGTTTGCTTAGGTTTTTTTTTTTTAGATTCAGTTGTTGATAGATATGTATTTATTGGCATTTTATTGTTCATAGTTTTGATCTTTTTCTTGAATAAATTCTTTTAACATTTCATATAATAATGGTTTGGTGATAATGAACTCCTTTAGTTTTTTTCTTGTCTGGGAAGCTCTTTATCTGCCCTTTGATTCTAAAATATAGCTTTGCTGAGTAGAGCAGTCTTGGCTGTAGGTTCCTGTTTTTCATGACTTTGAGTATTTCTCACCAATCCCTTCAGCCTGCAAAGTTTGTTTTGAGAAATCAGCTGACAGTCTTATTGGAACTCCCCTGTAGGTAACTAATTTCTTTTCTCTTGCTGCTTTTAAGATTCTCTCTTTATCTTTAACCTTTGGCATTTTAATTATGACGTATCTTGGAGTGGGCCTCTTTGCATCCATCTTGTTTGGGACTCTTTGTGCTTCCTGTACTTGCATGTCTATTTCCTTCACCAAATTAGGGAAGTTTTCCTTCATTATTTTTTCAAATAGATTTTCAATATCTTGCTCTTTCTCTTCTCCTTCTGGCACCCCTATGATGCAAATGTTGTAGCACTTGAAGTTGTCCCAGAGGCTGCTTATACTATCCTCATTTTTTTTGGATTCTTTTTTCTTCTTCTTGTTCTGATTTGTTGTTTTTTAATTCCTTATGTTCCAAATCATTGATTTGATTCTAGGCTTTATCCACTCTACTGTTTCCCTGTAAATTGCTCTTCATTTCAATTAGTGTATCCTTCATTTCTGACTGGATGAATTTTTTTTTTAAGATTTTATTTATTTATTTTTAGAGAGGGGAAGGGAGGTAGAAAGAGAGAGAGAGAGAAACATCAGTGTGTGGTTGCCTCTCACGTGGCCCCCACCAGGGACCTGGCCCACAACCCAGGCATGTGCCCTGACTGGGAATCGAACCTGCGACCCTTTGGTTCGCAGCCCATGCTCAATCCACTGAACTATGCCAGGGCTGGATGAATTTTTTTTTATGCTGCTGAGGTCCTTACTAAGTTCCTTGAGCATCCTTATAACCAGTGTTCTGAACTCTGCAGCTCACAGATTGCTTATCTCCATTTGGTTTAGCTCTTTTTCTGGAGCTTTGATCTGTTCTTTCATTTGGGCCAGTTCTTAGTTTCCTTCTTTTTGCAGCCTCCCTGTATTTGTTTCTAAGTTATTAGGTAGATCTGCTTTGACTCCATGTCTTGGTAGTGTGGCCTAATGTAGTAGGTGTCCTGTAGGGTGCAGTGGTACAGCCTCCCCTATCACCCAAGCTGGGTACTTGAGGTACACCCTTCCTGTGGGTTGAGAATATCCTCCTCTTGTAGTTGAACTTTGGTTTCTGTTGGCAGATCAATGGGAGGGATTTACCTAGACCAGTCATGGACAAGTTTTGGCTGTGACTACTTACCACAAACCTCTGCCCTCTATGGAGGATCAGCTGTGCAGGGACAGGGTGGTAGTGCTCCGACATGGTCTGTAGCCTTCCACTGGGTGCACTGGCCCTAGGGTTTCCCTGGGTGATGCAGGCCAAGTTCAGTCCCCACCTGCGTTTTGTTAGGGCCACTCTGCCTGAGCTATAAAGCAATCTGAGATGGCTGCTACTTATGCTTGGCTTGGAGATTCCCAGGTGAGGCCAAGCTGTGAATGTAAGCTGGCTGCTGCTAGTGCTGGGCCTGGGGCTCACTGAAGCCTGCTATTGCTTGATTGAGAGGATTTAGAAAGCTGCACAGCATGAGCCAAGACCAACCATTCATATGGAAAAGCAGTTTGGGTGGGCCAGTAAGTTGGGTGGGATGGAGTCTCTGGGGATCTCCAAGGTGGGTCAACAGTGTTAGCCATGTTGATGAAGTCCCATATATGGCACCAGCTTGCTTTCTCTGTGGCTCTGTGGTGGGAGGATTTAGAAAAGGGACAATGGCCTCTGTTTACCTTGATGGCAGACACTTCAATTCCTTCCTGTATGCAACCGGTGCCTTTCAAGCTGCTACCCTGCTGCTGGAGCTTAGAGGGAGGGAGTCTGAGTAGGTGAGTCCATGTCTAGGTTCTATAAAAGGAACTGCTTGGGGTTCCAGAAGTTTCTTCCACTGACTCAATCCCTACCAGTTTTTGCAGCCAAGAGTTGTAGAGACTTATCTTCCTGGCACTGGAACCCTGGGTTGGGGGGTCAGGTGTGGGGCTGGTACTCCTCATCCCAAGATATTCCTCCCAAATTTTTATCTACCACACATGGGTGTGGGACCTGCCCCTTCCACATCTCCACCCCTCCTACCAGTCTGGATGGATGTGGTTTCTTTAATTCTGTAATTGCCAGACTTCCATTCAACTCAATTTCTGACAGTTCTGAGTGATGGTTGTTCTGTATTTTAGCTGTAATTTTGATGTGGTTGCACAGAGAAGTGAACCATGTCTGCCTATGCTGCCATCTTGACCAGAAGTTCCTGGTATGAGCCTTATTTTTTTCAGTGGGTTTGTGGATGATTTATATACTTTTCTAACATTGATTTCATCAACCTCACTAGAATCTGAATTTTGGGGGATAAGATATTAATTTCACTTTGCAATGGGTTTATATCGTATTTGTTTGTATCCTGATAACCACCCATAATCATCAGCAGATCCTGACAAAGGCCTTTGACCTATGGGCTGGGTCAGTCTGAGGTTGCAGTTAAGTGGGAAAGAACCATTGAGTGAGGGGTTAAGATTAGAGTGTAGTCAGTTCGCTAGTGAATACTTTTGTGTTATGTGGACTTCTGAGTCCCAGAAAAACCTGTGAGAGCTGAAGAATTAATACTCAGAAAGCAAGAACTTCTGTATTGCCCTTCTGACATTTTGATGTTAGTTAAGAATGTACTCTCGATTTGCAAGTTGTAATTTTCTCCTACAGTGGAAGGAGTACATGAGTACAGAGCTGCAGTTCTGTCATGGAGGAGGGGAAGCCTGGGTGAGTTGTTTCCAGAGTTTAGAGCTAGTGAGTGGGAGTCACAAGGCCATGGTTTCACTTTAGTCTAAGGAAGAACTTTTTAAAAAAGACTTAATTTTCAGACTTCTGGCCAAGATGGAGGCATAGGTGGACACACTGTGCCTCCTCGAGCAACCAAAAGAGGAAAACAACAATTTAAAAAGCAAAATAAACAACCAGGACAGACAGAGAATTGAAGTGAGTGGAAGTCCAAAAGCCAAGAAGTTAGAGAGGACACGTTCATCCAGACCCGTAAGCGGGGCAGAGCTGAATGGAAAGCATGTGTGGTAAGACAGCAGTTTGCCTGGAGAGACTCATGGCCGGCGTGCCTGACCAAAAAGCAGCAGGTGCACCCAGAGAAGCCTGAGGCAAACAGCAGGCTGAGACCGGTGGACTGGGCGGTCCCTCACTTGCGTGTGCAGATAAACCGGGAGAAGGAGCTGGGGAGCAGAGCAGAAAACACCTGTGGGGGTTGAGGTGGCAGTGGAGGCAGCTCCCAGCCACACAGGAGAGGAGAAAGTGACTGGGAGCCGGGAAGAACGGAGCAAGCGCCATTGTTCCCTCCCAGGCCACACCCCCTCAGACAGCGTCAAAACACTGTGATGCAGGTAACCCCACCCTAGTGAACACCTAAGGTTCCATCCCTTAAAATAACAGGCGCACCAAGAAAAAAAATGGCCCAAATGAAAGAACAGAACAAAGCTCTAGAAAAAATACAACTAAGTGACCAAGAGCTAGCCAATCTATCAGATGCACAGTTCAAAACACTGGTAATCAGGATGCTCACAAAATTGGAAGAAAGTTGGTCACAATTAGATGAACAAATGAAGGATACACTAAAGAAAATGAGGGGAAATGTGCAGGGAACCAATAGGAAAAAGAAGGAAACTGGGACTCAAATCAACGGTGTAGACCAGAAGGAAGAAACAAGAATTCAAAAAAATGAAGAGAGGCTTAGGAATCTCCGGGACATCTTTAAACGTCCCAACATCCGGGTCATAGGGATGCCAGGAGAAGAGGAAGACCAAGGGATTGAAAACTTATTTGAACGAATAATGGGAGAGAACTTCCCCAATCTGGCGAAGGAAATAGACTTCCAGGAAGTCCAGGAAGCTCAGAGAGTACCAAAGAAGTTGGACCCAGAGAGGAACACACCAGGACACATCATAATGACATTACCCAAGATTAAAAATAAGGAGAGAATCTTAGAAGCAGCAAGAGAAAAGGAGAGGGTTACCTACAAAGGAGTTCCCATAAGACTGTCAGCTGATTTCTCAAAAGAGACCTTTCAAGCAAGAAGGGGCTGGAGAGAAGCATACCAAGTCATGAAAGACAAGGACCTACATCCAAAATGACTCTATCCAGCTAAACTTTCATTTAGAATGGAAGGGCAGATAAAGTGCTTCTCAGACAAGGTCAAGTTCAAGGAGTTCATCATCACCCAGCCTTTATTGTATGAAATGTTAAAGGGATTTATATAAGTCATGGAGGGATATCAACAGGGGAGTGGGAGGGGGAGAGAGGAGGAAAAAGTACAGAGAAAAAGTAGCATAAACAGTAGGTAGAAAACAGACAGGGGGAGGTTAAGAATAGTATAGGAAATGTAGAAGCCAAAGAACTTATGTGTATGACCCATGAACAAAAACTAAAGGGCGAGGGAGTATGGGGGTGTGGGGTGGAGGGGAATAAAGGGGGGGAAATGGGACAACTGTAATAGCATAATCAGTAAAATATATTTTTAAAAAAGACTTAATTTTCTTAAATAATCCTCATATGTACCATTCCACATTGTGGAAAAACTGAAATACGTAGTCTAGACACAACAGTGAGATTTCAGAACACTGGCACAAATCCTTCCATTTCTATTTTTTATAATACATTGGAACAATGCGTCCCATCTTAGAGACTGTGACAGGTGATGACAGGCCAGAACTACAAGAGGTTTACAGATGAAACTTTAAATTTAGAAGTGATAGCTGTGCCAGAATTCCAAATTGCTTTGAAGAGAGTATTTAGAAATAGGTCTGAAAGTAACTCTATCCCGGTTCTTTGTCTGGTCATTGCAGCTGCATTCAGTATGCAATTGTTAGCAACTTAACCCTAGCAGAGAGTGCTTCCAGCAACCTTATATAGAGTTTATTGAGCCCTGCAACAGGGCTGAATGAGTACAAAATGACTGTCCACAAAGTTTCAAATTCCTGGTTTTCAGGAAAAACTTTTAACAAGTAGAATTGTTGCACTGACTGGGCTGCCTCCTGAGGTAAAGCGCTTTCTCTCACTTACAGAACTAAAGCTGGGAGGAGGCGATGGGGCTGTTGTAGAGAGAAGGTCCATGGTGGGTGGGCGGTGGGGCTAGAGGACTCTTCCAAATCCTAGCGTTGATTACTTTACATCTTTTGTGCTGTGGTACAAACTTCTGAGGACAGGACTAGATTTTTCTCATCGTTCAGCTACCTCCTAAATCCAGTGATAGCAGCCTGGTTGATGATTAATGAGTGGATGAGTGTCTGACTGGGTGAATAAGCCATGGAATGAATGAACCAGCTCTCATCTTCCACATGGTCTTCAGCACTTGGCCACTCTAGAAGCCAAAGCCAAGGAAACCTCCCAACAGCCCTTCCCATGGAAACCAGAGTGAAAGATGGGACCCAGGGGAAAGAAAGGAGACAGGTCTGAAAAGAGGGACAGCTGGGGAGCTCATAAAGGGTGCTTTAAATGTCTTAAGCTTCTACTACAGTGGCTGTTGACCTTGACTATACATTTAAGTTACTGAGGAGCTTTTAAAAAAAGTTGTAATGTCTGTATCAGTCTCTGATTTAATTGGCCTGCGGTGCTGGGCATCAGGAGTTTTCAAAGCTCCCCAGGTGATTCTAATGAACAGCCAAGTTTGCGAACCACCATCTCACTAAGTACTCGGTGCTTTACATACATTTTCTCACTTCATGCTCCCAACAACTCATGAGCGAGGTCACAGCTTCTCAGAGCATTGTCCTGAACCAGAGGCATCACTTTGGGACCTTGTGTGGGAAATGTGAATTTTCAGGCCCCACTCTGGGTGAGCCAGGAATCTGTGTTTTGTCTCCCTCCCCCCACCTGCCCAGGTGATTCTGGCGCATGCTCCAGTTTGAGAACCATGGAGTTCAGTAGTAGCAGCCCTCATTCAGAGGTAAGGCGGAAAGGTATGGTTACTGGCTCACTGTCTCAGAAATAACAAGAATCTCAGCAGGGATTTGAATTCAGGTATATGCCTCTGTCCAGACTGGAATGTCCTCCCTTCTTACTTAAGGTTCCTGTCAAAGCTGAGGCGCACCGCATTGTTTGTGGGAGGCTAATGGGGTCTCTTGCTAGCCCTGGGTTCATTCTTTCTCCTTCTTTTCACTTGGTGCCAACACGTAGCTCCATCTGGAGCCCAAATGCTCTTGCCCTGGGGAAACAAAGGGCAGAACACCCCAGGATTCATTCTAAAACAGTTTTATTAGGTGCTTAAAATAGCTTCTGGCAGATGGTGTGTAGAATGGGGACTGGAACAGAGCTGCAAATGACATTTACAAAGTTGTGTGTGTTTGTGCAAGCACATGTACAAGCATGTGTGAACACAGCACGTGTGGGGAGGTGTCAGTGAAGTTGAGAAATTGGGGAAGGGGCATAAAGGAGAATGAGAACAGGATGGGTGATTCAAATCTACCCAGGATTGAAACGAAGGGCTCGTGATTGGGTTTCCCAAGGCACTTGGGCAAAGCCTGTGCCCCTCCTGGGTGTGCCCCTGCTGTGGGTTGGGGGACCCACAGAGCTCACGGTGCAGTGGAGTTCCAGGGAGCTTGTATGTTTTGATGGGCTGAAAGCTTGAAGCTTTGGTTGAAGGTTAGGGGCAGACATAGGAGCCCTTACTTTGTAAATGAAAACACTGGGAATTCACTTCATTTTCCTTATTTTAAAGGAATATTCTATATACATAAATCTGAATCCCATTTAGGTGCAGAGATGGTGGATGTTCATTAATCTAATGACCCTCCAGCCCCAACAGACCACCAAGTTGTGGGAGGCTGTTTCCCTTGGCAAGTCCCAGCTATAGTCCAGAGTCCTGTAGTCGTGGGTGTGACTCTCAGACCCTCTAAAGTAGAAATTATTAATTTTTCTGGGTTTTAGACCCATTTCAGAATCTTATCAAATCCAGGGTGGATTTCAGAACCCATTTCAGAATCCAGGGTGGCCTCTCTTCAGTAAATTTCATATATGCATATAAAAGCAGAAAAAATTGTCAACAATTCCCAAAGGCCCATTGACTTTACAAGTCCATTTTGAACCACTGAGAAGTATGGCCAGGGACCATCAGTCCAGCCCTGCCCTGAGCCCAGAGCCCAGAGCCCAGGATCTTGTTCCCCTCCATCCTCACTGCAAAATGAATGGAGACAATGATATCGAGGCCAGTAGAGGGCAGGGCCTGAACCGGATGGTAGGCAGGCTTCGGCTGTGGGAGCAGTTTACCAAGTAGTGGGCCTTGAGCTGGCGAGCCATGCACTTGTCTCCTGAGGGTTCCTGGGCCTTGGTCAGCTCTGCCCCCATGAGTCCTGGGACCTACCCACCACACACCCAGCTCCTACGATCCTTTTGGTGCAAGTGGTAACTATCTGCTCCTGAACCTCTGTAGTTAGTTAGTACCAGAGTGTTTCTGGCTAGCATTGCGCACCCCTGAGAGAAGGGCACTGCCCTCAGGTCCTTGTGTTCAGGTAGAAGGTGTTTTAGTGTGAGTAGGTGAATAGAGTGTGAGGATTCAGAATTAGGAAACCTGGGTTCAAACTCCAGTTCTACCCTTATTGGTTGTGTGACCTTGGGTAAGATCTGTAAAATTTCCAAGCCTCAGCCTCCTTGCCTATAAAATGGGGATTACAACTATATCTGTGTGGCTTAACTCGCTGTGTTATTACTGAGAGCAAATGAGAAAGCAGGTATCAGTGAGCTCAGTCATGTGCCCCAATGTACCACATGTTATTATTATCATCATGTAGGTTGAGCCTGGGTTCCTTCTTCCCTCCTCATAGGCTGACGGCCTGGCCCTTTTAGATTCCTGAGGTGGTGATGAGGGGATCAGGAATAGCTCTCGGTACTCTTTCAGCCTACTGTGTTCTCTTGTTGCCAAGGGAGCTGTTGTTTTCCAACCGTGGCTCCTCTGAGTTCTCAGGCATCCACAAGCAAGGCCAGCAGGCCCCTTTGCATACAGTGGTGCTGCAGATGGGAGTGTGGCGACTGGAAATTTCTACAAACAAGGCAGAGGACAGTTCTTGGTTCCTCGCTGGGGACTGTAGAAAAGGAAACCTGGAGGGGCACAAAGATTCGGATGTGGGGAGGCCAAGGGATGCTGATTCCTGACTGCAGCTGGGCAATGGAAGGTCACAAGGGGAACCAGCTTTGGATGAAGACAAAAGGAGAATGGCTCAGGAGGCCGTTGGGACATGAGAACAACATGGGCCACTTGGTCAGGAGGGGGCCATAGGGACTGTGTTCCCTAATCGATGCTAAGAAACGGGCACGGAGGCCAGACGAAGAACTGTAGGGACTCCTCTCACCTGGGCACTTGCTTGGTGCATTGCTTAGCTCAGTGTTGAGCTTTGATGAGCTCCTGACTTGCCAGGTGATGTCTGAGCTCAAGGTCAAAGGGAGCCCATGGGCAAAGGCTGTTCCAGACGTGATTCTGACCAACAAAAAAGAGCTGATTGGTGAGGGGAGAGATCAGAACCTCCAGAGGAAGCCACTATGGAATTTTAGAGTTCATAGTATCTAAGGAAGGAAAAGATGAAGGGGCAAAATGAGGTGCACCCAGACTTCTAAAAAGCACGTTTCAAAAATTCAGAGAAAAGGATCAGAAGCTGTGATTCTCAAGACAATATAGGTCAAGAGGTTTTAAAACCGAGGCCTGACGATAAAGTCATAAATTATCCTGAATAAAAAAAGAGGGCAGCATCTAAAAATAAACGTGGCCACACAGGGAGCTCTCTAAAATTTGCACACAGGTTTTAGAAGTTCTCATGTTCTTAAAAAACTATTGACATACTTTTAAAGAACATGAATTTGAATCTAGTGGAGCAGGGTGTTTAAGACACAGCCTTTGGAATCAGACAGCATTTGAATCCTGACTCTGCCACCAACTAGCTGTGTGACCTTGGATGACTCATTTAGCCTTTCTGAGCTCTGCCATCTCATTTGTAAAGTGGGGGTAGTAGTATCTACTTTATAAGGTAGCTATCATGAAAAGAGACAGTGTGTGAAATCTGTACTAGAATGTTTAGCACACCATAAGTGCTCAGTGTTAGCCATTCTTACGAGTCTATAAAAATACAAGGATCCTGGCGAGTGTGGCTCAGTTGGTTGGAGCATCATCCTGTACACCGAAAGGTCTCAGGTTCCATTCCTGGTCAGGTCATGTGCCTGGGTTGCGGGTTTGATCCCCAGTTGGGGAGCCTAACAAAGGCAACCAGTCGATGTTTCTCTTTCACATTGGTGTTTTTTCCTCTTTCTCCCCCTTCTTCTCTTTCTAAAAGCAATGAAAACTGTCCTTGGGTGAGGATAAAACAAATTAAAAAAAAATAATACATGGAGAGGGTGTTGATCAAAGGGCAACTGCAAAAGGAAAGCACCAATGGGGAAAAGCCATACCGGGCAGGTTAGAGACAGGTGACCTGACACTTGTGAGTCCCACGAGAAATCACAGGGGTCCTTTTGGTAAAGTCATCAAGAAGGAAGGTAGACATCATGCCCAGCACAGCCAAAGTGTTGTCAATAGTGACAGAGGAAGGGCAGGATAGGGACTCCTCCTTCACTGCTGTCTCTCCCTTGGAATGACATGCTTGAATGACAAACACAACTAAGATGGAATTGAAGGCCAGAGAAGCTCCTTCCTCCCTACCCTGAATGAGCTCCACTCTCTCTTACGGGGCAGGGCACCGACAGGCCTTGATCTACATGAGCTACTTTTGAAGATTAGTGGGGGAAAGGCAGAGAGGTCAGGAGTCTGTGAAAGAGTAAATGTGACTTTTTCAAAAATAGGGGAAAGGATAGATTTAGAAAATATAGAGGTGTACTTGGTATCCATCCCTGGCAAAGTTCTAGAAGCAATGTTTTAACTGAGATGATTATTGCAGGGGACTCCTAACTGGCTTCTCTGCTTCTGCCCTACCCACTCTACACCCCATGCTGTTCTCAGTCTAGCATCCAGAGGGGTCCCCTTAAATCAAATAATTCCATGTCTGCTCAGCACCCTTCAGTGGCTCTTCCTCTTAATGGAAAGAAAAGCCCAAGTCCTTCCAATGGCTCACAAAGCTCAATGCAATTGCCTGGCTATTTCTTTGACCTCAGGTCTCATGGTTACCCTCCCTTCCCTCTCTTGCTCCGGCCACACTAGCCTCGTGCTCTTGGCCTTCGCCTATGCTATTCTCTTTTGCCTTGATCATTCTTCCCCCAAATGTCACCTTCTCAACAAGGTGCTGAGCACCCTGTGTAAGTCCTGACGATTGCTCTCATTCTCTCCACCCCACTGACTTATGTTTTTCTCCATAGCACTCAGTACCATCCAACGCATTATGTATTCTTACTCACTGGTCCTGCTGATCAACTTTCTCCCTCACGAAAATGCAGGGCCCGGCTCAGAGAGTTTCTTCTGTGTTCCCAGTTCCTGGAACTGTGCCTGCCACATAGTCATGTTCACGAAGTATTTGTCGTTGGGAGGGAGTGAGGAGGAAGGGAGGGAGGAAGATGGCTTTCTGTGCTTAGAAAGAGTTCAGCAAACTAGGGTGACCAACCATCCCAGTTTGCCCAGTGCTAAGACCAGGGACGTCCTGATTGGCCATCCCACACTGGTCAGCCAACTTCACTTACTTCTGTGATTCAGGGACTAGACTGATAGCTCCCGGGGATGCCACAATCTCACTATTGCCTCGCTTTGACACCAACTCCCACAGAGTCAGCCTCATGGGAGAACACAGAAATGTTGGCTGCAGGACAGTATATTTAAGTGGTTTTGCAGTCGCCTGAGTGGCCACACCAGAAGCGTTGATTGGTGGACCCATGTCAGGCTGGCGGGAAGGCCGTTGCTGTGAGCCACAGAATGTGTCCGCCCAGGTCTGCCCCGCAGTCTGTCTGAGCCGCGGACGAGGACGCAGAAGGGGGGGGGCGGCCAGCAGTGGCTGCACTGGGGAGGGAAGCTAATCCACTCAACAGTTAGGCTGGGTTTGGAAATCATCTCGGTAGATTGACGTGGCAGGTATTATGTAACAACTTAAGATTTAAACAGAAATAAATACTGCTTCTATTTAGGGCAAAAAAGGGCAATCTTCGATGTACAGAAGAGACCAGATAAATGGCGATTTTGTTAGTTGTAAACCCAGCATGTTCAGTTGCCTACACACTCAGTCTAGTGTGAAAGCTGACTTCAGACGCCACAGAGGCCTGTTAATGGCCACAGGGCTCGGTCCTACTGTCCTCCCGCCTGGTCGGAGCGCACCCGAGCTACACGCCCAGCCCTGTACCAGGTAGAGGCTGTTCACTCTCATTGGCTCCGTTTCTAGCTGTTCCAGGACACGGCAACCCACAAGGTGCCTTTTTCTCCGCCCTAACTCACCGTGTCCTTGCAATGTCGTCCCCTTCCAAGAGAAATAGGCCACTCATTAGCATCCTCCCCCAGCTCACCCAACTTCTCAGGGTGGCCAAGGTGCTGAGGACGTGGGGACTGAGTTAAGAGCTGGTTAAATCACCATAACTGCTTTTTCTCCCCAGAAGAAGAGACTCATTTTCAAGGCCTCGAGCAGCTGAAAGCTCCAGTGCCGCCAGAATGGCACCCCCTCTCTCAGGGCCGCTGCCACCCCCGCCCAGGGCTTCCTGTCTGTAGCTGGGGAGTCTGAGGGAAAGGAGTGGAGCGAAGGGGCCTACGGCCTTCCAAGCCCAGGCACATTCGGAGTCTTCTGGGCTAGCGGGCCTGAGGCCCTGGGCCTCCAGCTGTGCCGCTGCTCACTTCCTGGGTTGCCCTGACAGCCCCAGGCTCCTAGGGGGCTGTGGGGGTGGGAGTGGAGGTGCTGAGGAGAGAGGGCTGCAGGGCTCAGCAGGCTTTCTAGATCGCTGGGTTCTTATTTAAGGGAATAGCACCTCGAATCTCTGCCATGTGGGCCTGTTGGAAAGGTAGCAGCTGCCTGCTGTCCTAGAGGGAAGGAGAGCCATTGACCTTTTGGCTCCAGTTTTCCACGGTCCAGAAGGGCCCGCCTGTCCCTTCTCCACAGACCTCCTGGACCACGGAGGGTGGATCCAACCCTCACAGATGGCCAGTGGGCTAGATCCCCAGGCCAGCTCTGGTCAGTTGGCGGAGCTGCCCAGCACGTAGCCGTGGTGGTTCCAAAGTCCACCAGGAAAGAGGACTGGAGGTGTTAGGAGTGTCGGCCACAGGTGCTGGAGGGAGAAGGGGGTGTCTCTGCTTGGCCAGTCCCATCCAGCAAAGAACACATCACTTGCCGATGGGAAAGAGTGACGCTGACCTGAGCAGCCCACCAGTGAAGTGGGGAGAGCACAGGGACCATCCTCCAGCCCCTTCCCCAGCTCTCCCCTGGGGCCTGGAGCAGGAGTGAAACATTCTGGCCACCACAGGCTGCAGCTCCGAGGTTCTCAGAGTGTGGTCCCCAGACCAGCAGCAACGGTATCACCTGAAGACAAGTTGGAAATGCAAACTCTCAGGTTCTGCCAGGATCTAGATCGGAAACTCCGGGGGTGGGCCCAGCCGTCCCTGTGTAGCAAGCCGTAGGGTGGTCCTGAGGCAGGTTGAGCTGCCTGAGAGGAAAAAGGCTTCTAAACTGGCGTGTGGGGACAACCCGCTCTCCTGTGTTCACAAGAGAGGAGCACTACCTCTGCCCTGGGTGAGTGTGCTTTCTAGGTCCCGTGGAGCCTCATGCTCTGTCTCTCGTCTGGCTTCTACCAGTGCACACATTTGACTCGCAAAGGCAGCTCACAGTCTGCTGAACGTGTCTGTGGCGCCGGGGCCCGCAGGCTCAGCGTTGCTTCTTTTCAGTTTCAGGAGCCTGTGACTTCCCCCGCCTGCCTCAGAAACCAGCGCTGCGGCCAGGGGCCTTTTGCTCTGGAGCCGCCCCACCCCCCACCCTGTCCCCCTCCTACCACCTCTGTTGCCTTTCCAACAGATACCCTCTTCACATTAGGGCCTCAGAAGTCAATCTGGTGTTTTTAAAAAAACAAAACCAAAAACCCACAGCACAACAAAACAAAAAACACTGTAAAAGCAAACCAGGCTCATTGTAAATTATCCTGAAATGGACTGGAAAGATAAATGCAGCGATTTCTTTGTCCCACCGCCCTCCCCGCCGAACCCTCTGTCACCCGCACTCCTGCTGCTCCAGTGAGCCCAAGCTCTTGCTGTCTTGATGATTTGCAATTCTCTATGTGACTTTGCCTCTCGGGTTTGTTTAATTAGAAATAGGCCTGGAAAGTGCTTCTTATGCGCTGGCATGTTAATTGCTTATCAGAGAATGAGAAGGGGTGACAATGTTTGGTGATGGAAATTTCCACTCCCTTCCTCTCTGGCTTTTTCTCCCCCACCCTTCTCCTCGCTCCCGTGCTTTCTCCCTCTCTTTTCGGCCTCTCCTGCTCTTTGTCCCCCTTCCCCCGGCTCACAATTACAGGGACTGTCTGGGAGAGGCCAGAATTCAAACCTACAGCGAAAACCTGCACCTTCCTTTGCCATTTCCCCTCCTCCTTTCTCCTCTTCCGTCCAGCCCCTCCCTCTGCCACCCTCTCTAGGCTTTAAAGCGATCCCAGAGCAGAGAGCTCTGAGTTGATACTCAGTACTCAAAGGACAATTTTCCTTTTGTTTCCTTTCCCCCTTATTATGTTTTTCTTATTTACTTTTATTTTTTACAAAACAGGAGAAAAGAGTGAATTGGCTTGGGGGGGAGATGACACATTTCTCCACAAAGGTACAAAATTGCCTATGGAAAGTCCACCTCAGAGCGCCAGCTGGGCTGCTAAGAGGAGGCGGCCCTGGGCAGCCTCTTCCCGAAGGTCCTTCAGAGTGGGCTGGGGTCCACTCTGGGAGCGGTCCGTAAGATGGGAGGATAGGCCTCCTTCAGCCCTTGCCCAGGAGGGGAAAGAGCAAGCAACTGATACTGTACAGAGGGACAGAAGAGGAGGGGGCATATCCTGTGGGCCAAGGGCCTGGGGACACAGGCAGGGACATCCAGGTGGCAGCCCAGGAGCCTCCAGGCATGTAGACCACTGGGAGGTGGAAGGCTCTAGCCAGAGTCCTTCTGCCCCTTGCAGATACTCCTCAAAAAGGCAGCAGAGGAGTGCCCCACAAGGTAAGGGCCCCGTGTTGGAGGCTGCAGGAGCAGCCCCTGGGGCCACAAAGCCCCGTCTGTCTGGGTCCAGCTGTCAGGCTTCAAGCACGTGGGTCCAAGTCACTTTCTTGGCAGGGCATCGGCCCAGATTGCTTCCCTTTTGTTTAAAAGTAGTCCTAGTTATTTCTCTACTGCTGAGAACAGGCTGAGCTCCAGGAATTTTGAGACAATGGTGGTGACAGTGTTTCCCCTTCTAAGGATGTGGACAGCTTCCTTCCCAGATTCCAGGGCAGGACAAGGGGTGCAGACACCACTCGGACTGAGGGGGGGCCCCAGCCCCAGAAAGCCCAGGCTGGAAGCAGAGGCCGCCCACCCCCCTGCTGCCTGGGCCGGCCAGAGCCCAGGCGGGCTGCTAGGCCGGCTGCCAGCAGGAGGACGGCCAGAGCCAGGGCAGCTACGAGCCCTGGTCGGTCCCCTAAGGCTCCGTGGCAAGGAGCAGCCTCTTTAGTCCTGGCCCATACACAAGCCAACTGGGTGTGGGCATCAGCAAAGGCCACTTGCAGGCAGGCCCAGTACTCCGTGGCCTGAAGCAGGCGGGTGATGTTGTAGCTGTGGGTGCCCCGAGGCAGGCGGGCCAGAGCAGCAGCCCCCTGTCCCCGGAGGGAGGAGGCGCTGGACCAGGTGAGGTTGGTGGAGATGGTATTGGGTGGGGGGACCCAAGATAGCAGGATGTGATAGGGGTGGGTCTCCTGTACCCGGAGCTCTAGCCCCCACCCCTTTTCCCTGCCCAGCTGCAGGGGAGCCCGGCCAACCACCACAGTAACGGTCTTAGTATCGGCCCCCACCAGGTTCTGGGCCACACAGGTATAGAGCCCAGCCTCTTCCACTGTCACCCTCCGCAGCTCCAGGGTCCCTTCGGGGTACACCCGGTATCTCCTGCCTGCATGGGCTGCTGTCAGTCGAACCCCGGCGGGAGTGACCCAGTAGATCTCAGGTTCCGGTTCAGCCAGTGCCCGGCAATGCAGCACCAGGCTCTCTCCACTGGCCACGTGGAGGACAGGGGGGAAGCTGCGGGGGGAGATGAGGGGCAGGCAGTGGTCTGTCATCTCTCGGAAGGGCACTTCTCGGACTGGGCGGCGCTGGAGGTCTGGGGGCTCGGCACACAGGGTGGACTGCGGCTCGATGAAGCGGACACGGGTGCCAGTGGCATTGGCCCAGCGGATGACACAGTCACAACGGATGGGATTGCCATGAAGACCCACCTCCTGCAGGTTGGGCAGGGACTCCACCGTCTGTCGGTGCAAGGCACTGAGCGCGTTGTTGTTGAGCATGAGGGTCTCCATCTGGGGCAGGTGGTGGAAGGCGCGGGGGTGGATGAAGGACAGCCGGGGGTTGTTGGTGATGTCCAGCTTGGTCAGCTCAGGGAGGTTGACCAGGGCAAACTTGTCGATGGAGACCAGCTCCTCCATGTTGTTCAGCCCCAGCTCCTTGAGGTGCAGCATGTTGGCGAAGTCTCCCGGCCCCACCTGCTGGAGTGGGTTCTTGTTCAGGTCCAGGAACTTGAGGCCAGGCACCTGCTCCAGCGCCCGCCTGGGCACCCGAACCAGCTGGTTGTCATAGAAGGAGAGGCTCTCCAGGCTCTGGAGCCCCTCCAGGGCGTAGTCGGAGATGTCCCGAAGGTTCATGCCTGCTAGCACCAGGCTGCGCAGGTTGGCCAGGGGCCGGAAGTTCATGTCCAGGATGGCATCCACCTTGTTGCCCCCGATCATGAGGATCTCCAGGTTGGGCAGCATCTCGAACCAGCGGCTGTCCACGGCCCTGAGCAGGTTGGAGTTGAGGTGCAGCCGCAGCAGGTTGCCGAGGCCGGCGAAGGCCCGGGGGGCGATGCGGCGCAGCTGGTTGTGGTTGAGATAGAGCTCCTGCAGGCTGGCCAGCCCCGCAAAGCTGTGGTCTTCCAGCCGGGTCAGCTGGTTCTCCTCCAGGTGCAGGCTCAGCAGCTGGGGCAGGGCGTGGAAATCACAGTCTCCGGTGTCTGAGAAGCTGTTTTGGGACAGGTCCAGCTCGGTGAGGTTGGCCAGATAGCCAAGCTCACTCCGGTCCACACGAACGATGCCGTTGCTCTGCAGCAGCAGGGTCTGCGTGCCCACAGGCAGCGCTGGGGGCACAGCTGTCAGCAACAAGTCATTGCAGTCCACGGTGGTGGCCTCGCGGTAGGATGAGCGGGGTGTGTACCAGGGCCGGATCTGGCAGGCACACTGAGGGGGGCAGGGAACACGCCAGGGGACCACGGGCACAGCGGCGGTGGCACCAGCCACCCACGCTAGCAAGAGGGGGGCCACGAGGAGCCTCATAGTGGAGCCACAGGGGAGGGCACCATCCACAGGAAAAGTCTGAAGTCCTGCTCTTAGCGGTTTGCAGGCTGAGGGTCAGCAGCCTGCCAGGGCCTGGGGACCCCCCCTCCTAGGGCAGTCATGGGGGCTAGGTGGGCATCACTTCTTGCCTTCCTGGGTATGGCTCTCCGTCCTTGTCCACTGGGCCTGCTCACTTATCGCCA
The DNA here is from genome assembly GCA_004026765.1 of Micronycteris hirsuta. Taxonomy (NCBI): domain Eukaryota; kingdom Metazoa; phylum Chordata; class Mammalia; order Chiroptera; family Phyllostomidae; genus Micronycteris; species Micronycteris hirsuta. Next base: position 18,682 of record PVJI01011527.1, on the reverse strand, counting down.
TGCCCCAGGGGGGCAGCCCTGGAGAAGAGAAGGCAGAGTTAAGCAGGCGGCAGACAAGCCGAACCTAGTCCCTCCTCCTGTTTCCCCGTCCGACTCAAGAGGCCAAACGAGCTGAGCATGGCGGGTCTCCTGGTTCTGTCCGACAGTCCCCGAGCTTTTGTGTCCTTTTCTAGGCCCTGACACGGGAAGTGAGTGACTGCGAGTCTCCATAGAAGGAGGAAGAGATTGGCCTGAGAAGCTTCCAGGATACTCGGGAAAGGTGTGTGTGTGGAGAGAGGGTGGCTGTGATTACTGTCATTTTCTGAGTCCTTCTGAGCCCAGAGAGATGTGGAGTAGATTTTTGAAGCTTTCTACATCTCTCCTCCCTGGCTCCTTGGCTCCCTCAGTAAATGGAAAATAAAGCGAGTTTCCAGCCACCTCTCTGCATGGTGTAGGCAGGGAAAGGTGAAAACAAGTGCAGCTTCTAAATTCCAGGGTGGGCTTGAGGACTCTGGAAGTTGAAAGGCAGTCTGGGGAAGGGAGTAGCCCTCCCTGGGGTCTGCTTCAGTTCTCCTGAGGTGGGGCGCAGCTTGGGTTTTTGCCAACTTCCCTAGAGGGGTTTCCCTTTCCCAACGGCCTGGCCAAGCTGCCTGTTGCTGAGATTAAGAAGTCTGGGTCTGAGCTCCTTAGTCCTGCAGGTAAGACCTTGTGTGACCTGGCCCCAGCCACTTCTCCTGGCTTCTCTTGCTGCCGTCCCCCTTGCCCACTGTGCACAGTGCTTTCAGGTTGAAGTCGCCCTGACACGTCCCCCTTCTCATCTTCTCGCAAGCAACCTCTAGTTGTTTCTTCAACATACAACTAAGGTCAGTCACCTCCCATAGAAAATTCCTCCCAAGCCTCCCTCATCTGGCCAGCTAAGGGACCTGCTTTATGATCTTACAGGGCCCTACCCTTCCTCCCGTCCTGGTCCTGACCACATCACGTGGGAATTCCTCCCCATCCAGGGGAGACCACGTCATCATTGGTCTTGCTGTTCCCTCCCTCCCAATCCAGGGGACCAATCCAGGTTCTCTCAGACCCCACAGCCGGGCTGCATCACCCTGGAGGCAAGTCCAGCCTTGGCCCAGAACCAAGATGGGGAAAGACAGGGGGCTTCCTGGGCTTGGTCTGAGTCCTCCGTGGAAGTCTGGTTTGGGTAACTTTCCACCTGCCCTCATTGGGGAGTGCACGCACACTTGCTGAATACCTGTAATCTGCCAAGACTCTTCAGAGACTCTGAATGTCTTCTTCTGATTTAACCTTCATAACTAGTCTACAAGATAACCACTAATACCTCCAGTTTATAGGTGAAGAAACTGAGGTTTGGAAGAGATGAAAGAATTTAGCTCAAGACACACAGCTGGTAAGTGACGGGAGATGGGAATCTACCCAAGTCCAGAGCTTGAGCCAGTCACACCAGGCTTCTTGGTCCCCAGGTCTGGCCAGAGCCTACCTTGGGCACCTTGGGGTGCACTGGTGGCTACAGTGGCAGAGTGGGTCCCCATTCTTGTTTCCGGGGGCAATGACTCCTTCTTAGGGAGCTTTGAGGGGCTGGGGGCCACGTCTCCTACCACCTTATAGGCAGGTACCTCTCCGCTGGTCCAAGGAGTCTTGCCTACTTCATCCTGCTTCCGGGACCCTGGGGCCGGGGAGGGCAGCAGCGGGAGGCATGGTGCCCCCCTGAGCAGGAGAGTGGCATGCCTGTCTGCATCTGACTACCTCCCACCTTCTTTTGTAGCTATTTCTGAAGGTGGGAGAAACAACCATATTTAAAACGCATAGAGGTCTTGGGTAGGAGTGCGCGGGCACTGACACAAAACTCAGGGCAAACAAACCCGTGTGCACACGTGTGCACCCCTACACGCCCAGCCGCCTAAGTCCATGGCTGGCAGTCAGGAACAGGGAAGGGAATTCCGTCACGCGCTGTGTGGGTGGAGAGGCAGCAGGGATACGCTGAGCTCCTGAAGGGCCAATGGTCCTGCTTCTTGCCTAGGCCTGGCACAAAAGAGCAGAACCCATCAGCGAGGAGCTCTTACTGTTCCGTACTTGCAGCTTCCTGCCAGAGCACCCTGAGAACAGCCGTTGACTTCTCTGAGCATCTGTTCCTTATGCAGAAATGAAGTTGTCATTAGGATGAAAGGAACTGAGTATGTTGCACACAGAAAAAGCTCAATAAATGTTACTTTCACCCCAGCTCCATTCATCCCCTGGGGCTGGAGGCCCTTCAACTAGGACTTCTTGGGGGGAACAGAAGCTGGAGCCTAGAGCTTGACAAGCCTCTGTGAAGCTTGCCCACTGTGGGCTCAGTGTTGCCCCGAAGTTAGGGGGTGGGAAGCCGTGTGCAGAAACAGACAATACATATGTTTCACCTTCAAAGAGTGCCTCTCCGGCAAGACCCACAATGCAAAGTGCTTAGGAGAGCCCAAGGCCACTCATAAGCAGAGACGAGGCTGAAGCAGGTGGAGAGGGGTCCTCAGCGGGGCCCCAAGTGTGCCAGACCCTGCCTGAGCCCCAGGCACCTCTCTTCCAACACCTTCGTTCTAACGTGGTTTTGATGAAGAAACCCTTTAAAACTTAATAAAACCCTCCAGGGACTGGCCTTTCCTTGCACCCCAGGCAGCACCTTCCTCCTTGCCGCCTCTGGCTGGAATGGGTGACTGAGGCAATGCTCCTGGCCCTCGCCAAGAGGCCAGCTTGGGGGTCAGCAACCAGAGAGGGAGCAGCTTAATGACTCATGTCCACGCACCTTTGATCCCAAGACTTGGCAAAGGCCCGGACAAGTCCTCCCCCCACTGCCGAGCATCAGCCCCGCCCAGGGTGGAACTCGGAGCTGCCCACTCACCTGCCATCACCATTTAAGGTAGTCTTGCACACAGCCCACTCATGCAGGCTGATTAGCAAGTTCTACTGGGAGCTCAGAGAAAGCTAACTTTCACCCACGATCTCCCGGGTGAGCGGGAATTCAGACCGTCACATGTGCATTTTCCCCGCAGCAGGGCCATGTCTTACATGCCTTTTGTGTCCCCACAGCGCGGTGTGTGGGACTGAGCACGAGAGGGTACTTGTGAGTGGATACAAATAGTGAAATGGGTATCTTCCCACAGCCCTGAGTGTGGGCAGAGGAGGGATTCCGTCTCCTTTTGCAGGGAAGCAACTGAGGCTCTGAGAGGTTCAGTGACTTGTCAGAGCTTCTACATGGTGGGGTCAGGATTCAAACCCAGGTCTTTGACTCCATAACCGGAGCCTCCAGGCCAGCCAACACTCGCTGCCTGGAGAATCAAGGCCTGCCTTATAGGAGCAAAGCACAGGGCTGGCCCAGCGTGCCAGGCTCCTGTGCAAATCCCTTCAGAGATGTCTTAGGTCCTGAGCTCCTCCTCCCTGGCTACCCGCCAGGCCCCTGAGGTATGATTCCTAAACTCTAGTGTGACTTACCGGCGGGACAGCGTAAGGGAGACACAGTTCCTGTGTGAGTGCGGCCAGGCCGGGAACATCAGGGGCAAACGGAGCAGGTAGGCCTCACGCAGACCCCAACCCACCTTCTGACTAGGGTCTGGGGTGGCCTTCTTTGCCAGCACCGCTGGCCACAGCCTTCAGCGACAGGAATCAGAAATCCCAGGGGCCACAGTCAGGGAAGCAAGGCTGTCCACTCCAGGGGTAAGTTTTCTCTTAGAAGGTTTTCTCTTGCAAGCCCCATTGGACTCACCTCCTCCAGGAAGCTGCTCTGGATTCAGCAAAAAATGTGGAGTTGATTATTCAACTAAGGCCCTTGGCCGAGCTCTGAATGAAGAGATTTGGAGAAGCTGTTGTCAGGAGCTGGCCCTGCCCCCAGCACAGTCCCAGTGCTTGCCACATCTAAATTGCTGCTCCTCCAGCCTCTGATGTCCTCCTTCACCCTCCTGTCCCCTCCCTGGCGCCTCCACCCCACCCCTGGGAGCCAGGGGTCTGCAGGGAGGAGCGGGCAGGCGGTGATGGATTGGCTGGCCTCGCAGCGTCAGTGCCAGGTCCCCCAGAGCTGCGGAGATAGATGGGCAGCATAATTGAGTGCAGCGTTGATAAACTCCGGCCTTCTCACCGGCAGATAAGCGCTGGGTGGAAGGGATGCAGAGGGAGGGAGGCCAGCCCTCCATCTGTGCGCCTGGCCTCTGCTCCTCCTGGGAGGTGAACATGCCCCTCACACCCACCTTTCATTTAATCACACACAACTAGGACCTCAACGCTGAGGAGACCTCCGACGGGCTACGCGTTTATCTGGTCTTCCAGAGCCTGAATTCCATACATAACTTATGCAAAGGCACAGCGAAGGAGCCTGGGTTTTGTAATCAGTTTGAGCCTGGCTCTGCCTCTCCCTGTGTGACCTTGGGCACAGCGGGTAGCCCTCTGAACCACACATGCCCACGCTGGGAAGCGGGCATCAGACACTGCTGCTCGCAGAACAGCCGTGGGCGGAAGGGTTAGGCAGCACTCGTTAGTCCCCTTCGTACGCCCCTTTATGCTCTGCTGCCTCTCCCTCCATCTTACCGCCTACCTCTCATCTCTCGCCTTTTGTAATAAACTTCAAAAAATATTATCGAGGCATAGCATTTTACAGGAGAGTGCGTAAACAGCCCTAATTCTAAGTATACTGCTGGATGAATTTCTGTTTGTGGATACCAGTATAACACCACTCAGATCAAGATGGAAATATTTCCAGCATTCTGGAAGGTTCTCAGGAAGGTGCCTTCCTAGTCAATATAGCCCCATCTGGAGTTAGCCACTGTCCTGACTTCTGTCACCATCAACCAGTTTCATCTTTTTAACTCAGACTTCCCCTTTCTTTTCCATCACAACTTGGGACCCGGTGTTTGGAAACTTTAGGGAACGCCAGAACTTCAGACTTGAAATTCACGTAATCCATGCTGTTTCCCGAGGGCTACAGCTTCTCAGGTCTCAAACTTAATCAGCCATCTCCAGAAAGGGAGACTGAGTCCTCTTTCTTGTTCCGTAATTCCCATTTCTAGAGACGGCTCTGTGCTTTAGGGCCCTGTTCTGGCTGGAGTCCCACGGCCCGTGAGTGCCAGGCTGCCTCAGGAGATGGCAGGATGACCTCCTGGCCCGTGCACCCCTGGCTGCCCTGTGGCTCTCAGCCAGCCTCTCTTCCCCGAAGCCCTGCAGGGTCCTGGCCACCGCCTGTGGCAGCTTTGCTCACTGCCCTTTCTGCAGCAGACCTTGAGGTTTTCTCATCACACAGTTCTGGGGCACTAGGCAAGAGGGTAGATCAACAGGTAGTCAGGACGGAGGGACCTAGACTCACTTCTAACTGCCCCGACCTCTCTACCTGCCTGTCTCAAAGGCTCCTTGCACTTGCCTTAAACGCAACACCTTCATCTTCTCCCACCAAGCCTGCTCCTGCTTCTTCAGTCCCTTCTCTGTGAGGCTAACCCCTCTCCAAGACTGCAAACCTCTGCCTTCCTGACCTGTCCCTCTCCTACCTCACCCCGCACCCCGTGCTCTGTGGTCCCACTTCCCCACCCTTAAGTGACCCTCTCATTCCCAGACTTGCTACACCAGGGGCATCTCATGCTGCCTGAGAAGCAGCCTCAACTACCAAACTCCTCTTCAGCCATAAATACCCATCCAAAATGCCACCTCCGTGAGGCCTTTCCTGAGTCCTTCGAGAAGGGCTTACTCCCCCTCCCCTTGCCATCCCAGAGCCTTTGAACAGACCTCCATCTTGCTGTCAGGTTGCAGGTCTGTCTTCCCAGCCAGGCCAGGGGCTCCTCGAGGGCGGGGTGATTTTTTATTGATTTCTGTACCCTCAGAGCCAGTGCAGCACAGACTTCCCTCGAAGGGTGGGAGGCATTCTATTGCCGTGAACTGTGAAGGGCAACCCATTAGTAGGTCATGAAAACAATTTAAAGTGGGTCACAAGCTCTGGCCAGTAGCTCCGTTGGTTAAAGCTTCGTCCCAATACGTCAGGTTGCAGGTTCCACCCCCGGTCAGGGCACATACAAGAATCAGCCAGGGAATGCACAAATAAGTGGAACCACAAACTGATGTTGCACAAAAAAGATGTTTCTCTTCCTGTCTCTCTCTCTCCCTCCACCCTCCCCCTTCCTCTCTCTAAATCAATCAATAAAAAACTTTTTAAGTAGATCACAATCCACATTTTTAAAAAAGAAAGAAAATAGAAAGCAGGATAGTGCATTGTATATAGCTAGACTAAACCTTTTGAGATGTTATTTTCCCCTGTTTCACACACACATTCACACACAGGCAACAGGGACAGGAGGGGACGTCATGCATTTGTTGCCTTGGTTGCAGATACGAAAGCTCTGAAAACCACTCTTCTTTCTACTCAGCATCTCTCAGTCAGGGGAGCCCCTTCCACTCCAGCTGACACCACTGGAAAGATGACATAAACCAAAATCCCAGAGGAAAGATGTGACATTCTTTCTCTGTGCCAGGATCTCTATTTGCTGGCTGCCCTGGATACCTCATCCCATCCTCCGACAACCTTGGGAGGGGGCACTTTTTACCCAGGAAACCCCAAGCTCAGGGGAGCCAAGCGGTCAGACAAAGGCTCCACAGCAAAATGTGGCAGGGCAGGATTTGAGCCCAGGTGTGTTTCATTTGTGAGCCTTTCCCATTTCTGCGGCTCTGGTGCCAGAAGCTGACGTCCAAGAGTGGATGATGGAGGGGGTCCTGGAGGAGGGCAGGGAAGGAAACTGGAGGGCACTCCCTAGGGAAAGGTGAGGTGTCTCATGTCCATCCTTCCCTTCCCCTCCTCTCTGGAGTGAGAGACGCCAGTATTCCGGTACAAACCCCTTCCTGGGCCTGGGAGGGAAGGGACTTGTCCCCAGGTCTCCTGGCTGGCCTACGCTCGCTGTGTGGGCTCTGCTGCCTGGAAGGAAGCCTGCCTGGTTACTTCACAATTAGGAGTGGAAGACACCGGTAGGGAGCACACAAAGTCATTTCTGTCTGGTTGCAGCACCAAAAGGACCACAGGGGAGTGGAGTCAGCCTTCCAGGCTGCGTCCCACCGCACGTGCTGCCTGACCCCCTCCACCCTTCCCTCTCCTGGGCTCCTCCCCAGCATCCGTCTGTCAGAAACTGCCTGTTTACTTGTCTGTCTGTCTCTCCCATCAGACCGTGAGCCCCTCAGGGGAAGGAACTATGCTCCAAGGTGCCAGTTCCTCCAACTGTCTGATGCATAGTAGGAGCTCAGAAGACATCTGTGTCAGGAAGGGAAGAGAGGCAGAAGGCAGAGCAGGGAGAGAGGAAGGGGGCTGATATTTCAGAACTCCCGAAGACCAGGTGGGTCAGAGTCTGGGCTCAGGCCCCTGGTGCCCCCTTTCTCGCCCGCTGGAAAGAGACCCATGTGGCTCCCGGAGCCCGTCCTCCTCAGGCACAGCCCCGACTCCCCTGCCCCTGGCCGCTGCACAGCCACTCGGGTGGGGAAGGCGCTCCTGTCTGACTCAGGTTTCTGCTGGAGCTCCCTCCGGCTCCTGCTCTGGAAATCCTGGGGGCTCCACTGAGCTCTCCGAAGGCTTCGGCTCGGGGCTCATGAGAGGTGGCTGTGTCCCTGAATCCCGCGGCTGGCTGTGTGACCTTGAGCGTCCCCTCTTAGGTTCTCTTCCCTCATGGGAGAGTATATGGAAAGCGCCTGGTGCTCTAGAAGTAGACTCTCCTTCCCTTTCTATCTCCCTCAGTTTATATGGGGCACAATTCCTGGCTTCCAGGCCACCTTTGCACTAGGTCAGCACCAGACGGCTGTGTGGCCTCTGAGGCAGGCAGCCTTTCCTAGGACCCCTTCTACCACAGCTGCCACTCCTTCCCAACGCAGCTGCCCTCTCCTGGGTCAAATGCAAGCACTCCCGCTGGGGTCTAGTTTCTAGTCTCCAGGGCTGCTCAGTTCATTTATGGATCATGGATGTCTGATACAACCCTCACCCAGTATACAACCCAGCTCCTCCTGGCTTAGCTCAGTACCTCCTCATTTCCCAAGGGGCTTGCTCCCTAGAATGGTGTAGAGGCCCCCTCCTGCAGAGTTCCAAATGTCCCAGCTTGATGGCAGCCCAGTCATTCCACATTGGCCACAGTCACAAGCCTGAGGGGCAGCTGAGCCCACCTGCTGATCCATGAGCCTCTCCAGCCTCCCTCCCTGTACTGGTAATACCCCCTGTTCTTTCTAGAATCAAGTGCAGGTGCTGGGCAGGCCCTAAAGCATTCTTGAAAGGCTCCCTCCTGAAGCCAGGGCCCCAGGATACCCCTTTAGACACAGAGGATCCTTGGGAACAAAGCACAAGAGCAGGAGGAGGAGGGGGAAGTCTTCAGAGAGATGCAAGCAATACTCTTTCCTGCCCAGTGCCTTTGCACACACAGGGTCCTTGCTCAGAAGTTCCTTTCCTCATTTGTGTATCTCAGGATTGTCTCCCATCTCTGAAGTCTCAGTTCACACTGCACCTCTTTGAAGTTGTCCCTTATCACAGCCATCCCCTCCCCCACCCCAATTATTTCAACACCTTGCTCCTTCTGGTATCCTCTAAGAATCCATATCCAGCATGAGGGTCATCTCTTTTCTCAGCCTGTGAGCCGCTCCAGGAGAGCTCTGTGACTCTGTGGTCCCAGAACTAAAGGGAAGCACCATTAGGTCTTCCAGTCCTGTTTGAGGTGAATGGGGGGAGTTTGGTGCACCGAGGGAGGGGACCCCAGGATATGGGGATGAGGATGAGGGGAGGTGCTGGGGAGAGGGTTTGGGGTCTGGATGGCTGAGGAGAAAGAATGGTGGATCCAACGGGAAGACCAGTTAAACAAGGAGAAAGGCCAAACCTCTTCTAACGGAAAAGGAAAATGAAATGAGAATGAAAATTGATGAGGCGGAGAGAAAAGGAGACTCATTTCATCAGCAGGTTTGCCAGATGAAGCTGAGAGATAAATCACTCGGCGGAAGGAGCCTGGGTCTCTGGCGGGGCTCACTGCCTGCTCCCTCTGTCAGCTGTCTCAGGCAGGCCTGTGAGATAAATGGCTGCAGCTGAGCCTGCAGCGGGTCCCCCCCCTCCCCCCCAACTGCAGTGAGAATCGCCTGTCAGTCCTCACTACCTCCTGCAGGCCTGCCCTGGCCATTCCTTCACCTGGTCCCCTCCCTTTGGTTCCTCTCACATTCTGCTCTCCTCTCCCTCAGCAGCCCCTCCTCAGCTGGGGGCCCAGGCCTGTGGAGAAGCTCTGACCTTCTGCACCCCTCATCTTCCTTCTCTGAAGCCAGAGGGAAAAGCAGACAGGGGTCAGTGCACAGGAACCAGTGGCAGAGGACACAGGGCTGGGTTTTAGTTCCAGCTTGGGGACAGACCCTGGAACATTGCCTCTCATTTCGCTAGGCCTTGGGCTTCTCATCCATGAAATGAGGGGGTTGGGCCAGAGCAGGGAGCAGTTCTAAGACTGTGGTACCTGGACCAGTAGTATCAGCATCACCTGGAAATTTGTCAGAAATGCAGGTTCTTGGGCCTAACCCAGCCCTCCCCACTCAGAATCTCTGTGGGTGGGGCAGAGTTGCCCATGTCTGCACAAGCCCTCCAGTTGCTTCTGATGAACACTCCTATTTGGGAATTGCTGGGCTAGATAATGGGTAATGTCCCTCCAACAAAGATTAGAAATGTATATGTGTATGTGTTTGCATATGTGTATATATGTATATGCATATGATGAGCTGCTTATCGTTATCCTGACAGATAAGAGTTTCCAGAATGCCCCTCACCTTCCTGTCTTGGCCACAAGGAAACTCTCTACGTGATCAGCATTCACAGAGCCCTGACTGTATGTTGGTGCTGTGAGGGGGTGGAGTACAAGGTTATGGGGAGGGCAGGCAGGAAGTCACAGATTAAAAAAAGCACTCTACTATGGTATGGTAAAAGGTCACAGAAGCATTTACCAAGGGCAGTAGGGGCATAGCCTGGAGAAGAGAACACAATTCTGCCTCATGTGGGAAGCTGGGCAAAAAAGTGTCAGAGTCCCTTTACTGAAAGCCATTGACTTGTACACTGAAGAAGAGTGAATTTGATGGAATGCAAATTCACAGCTTCGATAAAGTTGTTTAAAAAATCAAAAGGGAATGGACTTCCAGTCAAGTTGGCAGATTAGGTAAACATGGCTCGCCTCCTCGCACAACCACATCAAAATTACAACTAAAATATAGAACAACCATCACTCAGAACCATCCGAAATTGAGTTGAATGGAAGTTTGACAACTATGGAATTAAAGAACCCACATCCATTCAGATTAGTAGGAGGGGCAGAGATGCCAAACATGTCGGCCCCACACCCATGCGTGGTGGATAAAAATTGGGGAGGGTAACCTCCAGAGTGAGGGGTCCCGGCCCCACACTTGGCCCCCAGCCAAGGGTTCCAGCGCCAGGAAGGTAAGTCTCCGTAACTTGTGGCTGCAAAAGCCTACAGGGATTGAGTCGGTGGAAGAAACTTCTGGAGTCCCAAGCAGCTCCCCTTAAAGAACACACATATAGACTTACTCAGACCTTTTGAGTCCCAGCACCAGATTAGTGGCTTGAGAGGCATCAGTGGCATAAAGGGAGGAACTGAAGTGTCTGGCATCAAGGCAGGAGCTGGAGGACAGCTTTCTCTCAGAAAGGTGGGCAGAAGCCATTATCACTTTGCTGAGCCTTACCCCCACAGAGCCACAGAGTTGGCTGGCAGGTGCCACACCTGAGACTTCATCAACTTGGCTAACACTGCCCCACCCTGAAGATAATCTGAGACTCCGTCCCACTCAATTTATGGGCCCACCCAACTGTTAACTATGACTTTTCCATATGAATGGTTGGTCTCGGCTCATGCTTCACAACTTCCCAAATCCTATCAAATAAGCAACAGTTGGCCTCAGTGAGCCCCCAGTCCCCTGTACCTCTTGCTAAGTGTTCCAGGCCTGGCACTAGCAGCAGCCAGCCTAGATTCACAGCTTGGCTTCACCTGGGAATCTTCAAGCCCAGCACAAGTAGCAGCCATCTCAGATTGCTTTATAGCTCAGGCAGGGTGGCTCCAGGAAAAACACAGGTGGCAGCTGACCTTGGCCTGCACTGCCCGGGAAACTCTAGAGCCAGCACACCCAGTGGGCAGCTAATGACCATGTCAGAGCACCACCACCCTGCTCCTGCACAACTGATCCTCCACAATGGGTGGAGCTTGGTGGTCAGTGGTCACAGCCAGTCTTCGGAGCTAACTGGCCTGGGTTAATGCCTCCCATTGACCTGCCAACAGCAGTCAAGGTTCAACTACAAGAGGAGGGTGTCCATGAAGGGCACACCTTGAATACCCAGCTGGGGTGATAGGGGAGGCTGTGCCACTGCACCCTACAGGACACCTACTACATTAGGCCACGCTACCAAGACATGGAGTCAAAGCAGCTCTACCTAATACATAGAAACAAACCCAGGGAGGCTGCCAAAACAAGTATGTAAAGAAACATAGCCCAAATGAAAGAACAGATCAAAACTCTAGAAAGAGAGCTAAACAAAATGAAGATAAGCAATCTATCAGATGAGAGTTCCAAACACTGGTTATAAGCATGCTCAAGGAAATTAACGAGGACCTCAGCAGCATAAAACAGATCAGGCAGAAACAAACGATACACTAATTGAAATGAAGAACAATTTACAGGGAAACAACAGTAGAGTGGACGAAACTGAGACTTGAATCAATGATTTGGAACGTAAGGAAGTAAAAAAGAACCAGTCAGAACAACAAGAGGAAAAAAGAATCCAAAAAAATGAGGATAGTGTAAGGAGCCTCTAGAACTTCAAGAATTCCAACATTCGCATCATGGGAGTGCCAGAAGGGGAGGAGAAAGAGCAAGAAATTGAATATCTATTTGAAAAAATAATGAAAGAAAATTTCCTAATTTGGTGAAGGAAATAGACATACAAGTCCAGGAAGCACAGAGTCCCAAACAAGATGGATGCAAAGAGACCCACTCCAAGACACATCATAATTAAAATGCCAAAGTTTGAAGATAAAGAGAATCTTAAAAGCAGCAAGTGAAAAGAAGTTAGTTACCTACAGGGGAGTTCCGGTAAGACTGTCAGCTGATTTCTCGAAACCGTGCAGGCTAGAAGGGACTGGCCAGACATATTCAGAGTGATGAAAAGCAAGGATCCACAGCCTGATTGCTCCAGCCAGCAAAGCCGTCATTTAGAATCCAAGGGCAGATAAAGAGCTTCCTAGACAAGAAAAACGGAAGGAGTTTATCATCACCAAATGATTATTTTATGAAATTTTAAAGAAACTTATTTAACAAAAAGATCAAAACTATGAATAATAAAATGGCAATACATATCTATCAACAATTGAATCTAACAAACAAGAAGAACAGAGACAGAATCATGGATAAGGTGAGCATTCTGATGGTTGCCATATGGGAGGAGGATGTGGGGGAATATGTAAAGAGGTGCGGGGATTAAGAAGTACAAATATGTAGTTACAGAAGAGTCATAGGGATGTAAAGTACCGTATAGGAAACAGAGTAGCCAAAGAACTATATGCATGACCCGTGGACATGAACAATGGTGTGGGGATGGCCTGAGGGAGTAGGGGGTGCTTGGTGGAGGGGGGCATAAGGGGATAAATTGGGATAACTGAAAGAACATAATCAATAACATATAATTAAAAAAATTGCCCTGGCTGTGTAGCTTAGTGGATTGATTGCCAGCCTGTGAACCAAAGGGTTGCCAGTTTGATTCCCAGTCAGGGCACGTGCTTGGGTTGCAGGCCAGGTTCCCAGTGAGGGGCATATAAGAGGCAACCACACATTGATATTTCTCTCCCTCTCTTTCTCCCTCCCTTCCCTTTCTCTAAAAATAAATAAATTAAAAAAATCATAAGGTACATATTGCCTGAATCAGTAGGCCAGCAGGTGCACAGACGGTGGAAGGCGTTGTGCGCATACCGGGGACAGCAGGAGCATAGGTCCTGGTGTAAAAATGTGTGAAGTGTGTTCTAAGGAGTGGCTCCCCAAGGTCCCAAGGGCATGGGTGATGTGGAAGAGGCTGGAGCAGCACACCAGAGCAGAGTGAACTGGACACAATGGTGCAGCAGAGGGCGGCCAAAGGGGGCATGTAAGGCAGTTACCACTATAGCTATCAATGACCATAGTCCATTAGGAGTGGATGCACCTTGCAATTTTGGTTTCCATATCCACCATCCTACCTGATTCTCACTATAGTCCTGCAAGTGCCATTATTCCCATTTTAATGGAAAAGATATTGAGTTGCCCAAGATCATGCAATGAATGAGCAGTAGAGCCAGGGCTAGAAGGTACAGTGTGCTGCCATGTCTAAGCCTTCTTTTCCCAGTGGGACGTCAACAATGATCATGTGGTGATTGACCGAGGACTGCTTATGAACCAGGCCTTGGGCTAGGGGCCTGATGTGACTGGCCACTCTGAGTGCTCTGAACATTATGATATGAGACGATGATCCCATTTCACAGCTGTGGAATGCTCAAGGATGCTCAGCTGGGCAAGCCAGGACTCCAACTTGGTTGTGGCTGGTGCCAGAGCCTGTGCTCTAAACCTTGACCCCACGTCACCCTCCTCCAGACCCCAGTGCCCAGCTCTCCTCAAGCCTGGAATGGTATTGGGAGATTTCCAGCTGACTTCTCATTCAAACTTCCTTGAGCCTGGGCCAACGGAAGAGAAAGAAACTGGCCCCTGGCATAAGCCAAGTAGCCCTTCTGCAAGGGAAGGCCCTTCCCAATCTAGTCAAGGCTCTCCCCCACAACCAGCTGGTCTGTGCCTTCTGAGACCAGTGCACCCCCTGGGGGATCAGCAGCTTCCAGGGCCCCAGAGCCTGGAGGCTGGAAACACTTCCATCCATGATCAATAACAGGCATAATTCAGGAACTGCAGCAAGTACAAAGGAGTGGAGGTTAAATCAATATTTAGAAGCTTCAAAATTAAACTAATTAAGAGCAAGCTTTAATGATTTTTTACTGTCTGGCAATAAAAAGACAAAAGGCCCACCTATATTTCATGATTCTACCTTAGTAGCTTGCAGTGATTTGGGAAGAGCAGCAGCAGAAACGTGCTCCCGGCTTTCTGCTTTGCAGAGACGGGAGCACCTCGTCCTTGACAGTCAAAGACGGGGAGGAGAGAACGGGTGGGATGGAGCGCAGGATGCAAAGTGCACGTGTGGAAGGCCGCTGGTCAGCTCAGGGACCGTCATGGGTTGGACTGTGACTCCCTCTCCAACAGGTATCTTGAAGTCCTAACTCCCAGCACGTGTGAATGTGACCTTGATTTGGAAATAGGGTCTTTGCTGATGTGGTCAAGTAAAGAAGAGGTCATACGGGGTTATGGTGAGACCCAATCCAACGACAGGTGTCCTTATAAGAAGACAGAAGTTTGGGCGCAGACACAGAGGCACAGGGAGAATTCCACGTGATGATGGAGATTGGAGTGCTGCAGCAGTGAACTGAGAAGGGACAGAGATGGATGGCCCCCACCAGGAGCTAGGACAGGCAAGGAAGGGTTCTTCCCTGCAGGTTTCAGAGGGAGCGTGGTCCTGCAGACACCTTAACTTCAGACTCCTGACCTCCTGAACTGCGAGACAGTAGATTTCTGTTGTTTAAGCCACACGGTCTGTGGTACTTTGATACACAAACCTAGGAAGCTAATACAGGGATCCTGGATTCTAGTCCCCACTCTGCAGTTAAACTGTGCAAACTGGGCAAGATGCTTAACCTCTAGGGGCCTCAGTCTTTTGTACAGAGATGTGGCACAGATCACATGAAAACACGAGTGTGAAATACACACTATGAGCTGCACACGCTTCAAAAACATCACCTGAGCTTATTGCTAGTGTAGAGGATCTGGGAAGGGACTCAGGAGCCATCTGTCAGGTGGGCAGAAAGTTCCCTGCCAGTTTGCAGGTCTGGTTAAAATGCAATCAGATCACAGGTGTGAGGTGTGTTTGCATTGTTAAAGATATATACACAAAGGGGATTTTATTGTTGTCCTCAACAGGGATTTTTTTTTAAGTTTTTTTTTTTTTTTTTTTTTTTTTAGAGAGAGGGGAAGGGAAGGAGAAAGAGAGGGAGAGAAATATCAATGTGTGGTTGCCTCTCTTGTGCCCCCTACTGGGGACCTGGCCCGCAACCCAGGCATTGTGCCCTCACTGGGAATTGAACTGGTGACCCTTTGGTTCGCAGCCTGTGCTCAATCTGCTGAGCTGCACCAGCCAGGGCCTCAACAGGGATTTTATTTGCTGCCCACTTCACCCAAGTTTTCTCATCTGTAAAATGAAAGGGTTGGACAACATTATTTTAGAGGTATTTTTTTCAGCATCATTCTCTGGGAATAGTTATATACTAAAAAAAAAAAGTGTGTCTTAGCAACCCAACCTCATTCTCATCCTTATACCTCTCTCCTCAGCCAGTAGCCCAGACCAGAACAATTCAGAGGGACACCAGCTAAGCACTGGCTCTGCTCCCCTCTGCCCCTATTGCCCAGGGTTGAGGGACATGGGGACCAGAGCACCTTTCCTCTGTTCTCCCTCCAGAGGACACCTGGCATGGAAGGAACAGAAAACCACACGAGCAGCAAATAAAATCTCTATCGATCTTGAGATGGCTGGCATCCCAAGTCCAGCTGGCTCCCAGAACTGTTCATTTTAAATAAACGTTCCTAATGATCCACTTGTACTTAATACTGGAGCCGTGTCTCGTTAGAGTGCAGTGGACGGGGCGGCTGAGCACAGGGCAGCAGCTGCCCAGTCTGGGCCTCCTCCAGGTCTCCGGGGGGTGGTGCCAGGGGCTGAAGAAGGTTTTCAGGTGGTCTCAGAATTTCAGAAGGAGGTGCACTTGCAGCAGTGAGGTTCTCCAGTGAGAGGAATGACCTTCCTGCTCTGTGACAATCAACAGTCTTCCCAGATGGGTGTCAGTGAGCGAGTGAGCATCTGTCTGCATGTCACCCTGGCACATTGCCCTCACAGGGTAACACCAGCCGTGTAACCATGACAACCACCTGCACAAAATGCCATCACCTGGTTGCCCCACCTGCAGCCCATCAGCTCTATTACCAGACCCATCATTGCCACTCTGCTCAGCCATGACCACCAGGACCCCCATGTTCGCTGCTATTGCCACATACCACTCTGAATACCCTCCACTGGGGTCATCATCAATCCCATCCACTGCCGCAGTCCGAGTCATCATAACTGCCCTGATAGCCAAAATAAAATTCATATGGCTTCATTGCTGCAACATGTAAAGAATCTGGAACAGATATGGTTTCTGCCCTTGGGAACGATACACGACATGGTGAGACCTTCTCAAATGCTAACGCGAGAACCAGCGGATTGGCATGTACACTGGCGTCCACGCTGAACAAAGCATGAGCCGGAGGTGAGAGGCACGCACGGCGAGCACTTGGAGGTAGGGATGGGGTTGAAAGGGCACGCAGGGGGAGGCCTTGGTGTGGCCAGGAGAGCTCCCCATTCTGCTTGAAGGTAATAAAAACAAGGATCCCTTGTCTCCAGTCCCACTCCAGACCGATTAAGTCAATCTCTGGGGACTTGGAATTGGAAAAAAACAAAACTCTCCAGGATTTCTTTGCATGTAAATTTTATATTAAAAGAAAAAAATCTGTAAAACAAAATTAAAGTCCATAGTTGTTCATACTGAAGAATTTAGGGAAAAGTGTACTGATGTCTGCAGTTTACTTTGAAATGCACCCAAAATAAGATGGATTGAGGGACAGATGGAGGGAGATGTGATAAAGCAAGTCTAGGAAAAGGTTAATGGTAGAATCTGGTAGATGGTGGGTGTATCGTTGCTCACTGTAAAACTCCTTCAACTTTGCTGTATACTTGAAATTTTCATAAAATATTGGCAAAAAAATTCCCAACTGGTTTTAATGTGAAGCCTGGACTGAGAGTTACTGCATCGGAAGGAAAAATCCATAAGCGAGTGAATTTCTCTTTCTCCCATCCTCCATGTGTAAAAGAACAAATACTCTCTCTACCAAACCAGTCAGGCTCCCATCCGGTCCTCCCCACCCTTCTTAAGTGGTGGGACACCAGTGTATTTGCAGGGTGCACCTGGGGAAGTGGAGGGGGTTGCTTGCAACAGGAGCCTGGCTGGGGACATAAGAGACACACTGCTGCCCCAGTCCCCACAGGGCTGCAGGGCTGGGCCCAGGGCCGCCACAGCCTCACTCCGCTCAAATGCCCCCTACCCCATCACCACCCGAACCTCCCCTTTCTAAAGGCTGAGCTCAGCAGTCCGAGCAGGGATTAAATCGTCTCCCAGGAAACCAGGCCAGAGCCTGACTGTTGTGGTGTGTGCATGTGTGTGCAGGGTGTGGGGGACACCGTGGGCTGGGGCCGCCCCCACGCCTCATCTGTATGCTCCTCCCCACCCGCTGGCCCTGCCGGGGAATGCCATGGCAACACCGCGCTCTCGAAACACAGGAGTTCGCACTGCCATTGCAAAGCAGCATTAGGCGATTTAATTAAGGAGCTGGCAGCAGACAAACTTTGTGAGTTAAAGGCATTTTATTAAATCCCTTTGTATTATGCAGCTCAGTTCCCCGGGAGCTGAGGAGCTGGGGAGGACAGAGGGGAAATTGCTGGGGTTTTCTATTCTCTTTTCCGCTTCGCCTGGCTTCTCCTCTGCTTCATGAAAGCACTCCCTGAGTGCAGGGGGACCCCAACTGTGATGGCCTGTTCCCCCAGCCCAAGCATTAGGCCTTGGCAGCAGTCTGGGCACATAATCGCCAGCATTGGTCCCACTATCCCGGCTCACAGAGTGGTGTCACCCTGGGCAGGTCTCCAACCCCAGCTTCGGCGTTCACAACAGCATGCTTCGCTTCCTGTTGCTGGCACCAAGCTCAAGTGTTTCCCAGGCATGGTCTCACAGAACCCTCCCACGCCCTTGGCATTCCCATGCCATAGACAGGGAAACTGAGGCTTACAGACAAGAAGTAACCTGCCCAAGATCTTGCAAGTAGTATGTAGCAGAGAGGCTGAGTGCAGAGCCATGGTTCACACCACAGCTCACTGCGATCTCTTAAGATTTGTGACCTTCTCTTATCCCACCTTGCAGAATGGGATCCACTCTGGTCACCCAGCCAGGAAAACAATTTTGGGGTGAAGCTGGGGAGGGAGTGGGGCTCTCCAAGGCCCTGACCTCCTAACCCATCAGGCCTGGAATGTGCCTTGTCAAAGTCACAGCCAGGCCCCGAGAACTTGCTGACATGCTCAGAGGGCCCAACCCCTCTTCCTGGCCCCCATAGGAGAGTATCTGTCTGGGACCTGAAGCCCAGTCCATCTTCTGTGAGAACCAAAGTTCAGGAAACCAGACGCGAAACCTTAGGCCACTGTGGTTGGATGTGGGGAAGAACCTCTTGGGTAGGAGAGGGGGTGAAACCAAAAAGCATGACTTGCCAAGAAACCATCTGATACCTAAGCTGCCCTCAGTGGCGCAGGACTTTGGGCTGGCCTCTGGGGTCCAGGCTCCCAGCCTCTGGCCGGGAAGAGTCTCTGGGGTTCCATGACCCTGAGTCTCAGCTCCTACCTTTGGGATTCCCTCCTTTCCGAGCAAGTGCAGGGAAGTCCAGCACAGCCCCCGGACAGTTGTGGAGAGGCCCACTGTCCTCTGGGGCCGCAGTCCACTCCTGGGCCATC
>PVJI01011526.1:0-55658 GCA_004026765.1 Micronycteris hirsuta | reverse complement strand
CATCATGACTGCAAATCAAGCAAGCACACTTAAGCTATTTGACCAAAGCTGCAGGGTACAAAGAGTTATTTACAGATTGCAATCTCACTAACATTTGGCCAGGAGTCACAGCTTGCTCTCTAGGCCTGTTTCTATTTTACTACTTACTACATTTCTAACAGGACTTAAAATATTCTAAGGTTATAATATCCCTGTTACATTATGAAACATGCTTTGGAGGAGGCGTCTTAGGTGTGTAGGCTCCTGGAATTTCTAAAGCTTTCAAATTTTCGTTGAAACCTCTAGTTTGTTACTCTCTTTCATTCATTTTGTTCTTTTGTGGGGTATGGTCAACTTATCATCTTTACCCAGAAATCCTCTCTGAATTGTTAAACCCTCTCTGAATTGCTAATTTTAGCTCTTTAAACTTTCCTTGTTTTAAATTTTACCTGAGATGGAAACAGTGATCCTTAACTTACCTTCACAGATAGAGGGATATTTATGAAATACTCTGAACTCTTCCCAAGAGCAGAACTGTATAAATAAAATACTTTTGTTATTCAAATATCGCCCCCTTTGGTTGGAATGGAAAGGTCAATGAACTAGAGACCAAATGGTAGCAAATGAGGTATGGATGTTAAAGTGGCAATAAATAACCCACATCATTAAAAGGTCATCAACATTTTTCTTAAATATGAATAGCTATTCTTATTGCATCTCTGAGTATTTCAACTCCTGACTACCCAGCAAGTAAATTATAAAAAGCACCGTGACAACAAGTATAGGTGTGTGCCTTGGTGTGCTGAGTGTTCATTTCTTTATTTTTATTGAAAATATTATACATTCATTTCTTGGCAAGAAAAAATGATGTCTGGACTTCTGTGTGTACCGACTTCTCTAAATGAGACATTAGTCAGATTGGCGTTTATGAGTCACCAGGCATCTTCATAAGCTAAACCCAGGAATTATGAAATAATTTACTCAGGAAGTAATGGGAATAAATGAGATTTATTACCCTGGGAAACAGGGAAGCTACCTCGTGAGCTAAAGATCCTACTGAAATTATTCTCCCCCAACTCCCGCCACACTGAAGGATTAATTCATTCTCTTTAACACTTGTTTTTGCGACACTTAGGAGCAGTACTAGAATTCTCCTATGTCATCATCTAGCCATGCCTATAATACTTGTTGGGGCAGGAAAGGTGCTGTCCATCATTGTACAGACATTTTACTGTTAGTCTGTTCATGGGATGGTGCAGAATAGGTGTTTGCTTTTCTCATCAGAGAAATCATCAGTTTGCTCAGAGCCCTTCGTGCCTGTACGGAAAAGTTCCTGCTCCTCTGTTTTGCCTGCCTCGTCCTCCTTCCAAAGGTTCTGTGAAATCCTTCCGCTCCTTGGCTCTGCCTTGCAGTCTCATCCAATAAGAGCCGTGGCCTCTCCGGGCTGGGGACGCCATGGTGGCTTCGGGGCCCTCCACATAAATCTGTAAGGCAGAGAAATCTTTGTCTTGGTGATACAATGCAGTCCTTCCTATAGCATGAACTGGGTGTGCTCAACAGAATCTTGATTTTGTTCCTCCTTCTTCACGAGGGTCACCTCTCAGAAAAAAGGAAGGAGCAGGGAGAGTGATAACTCATCCTGCAGTTTGTACACTAGAGTTCTTCTGAGAAGAAGAACCAAAGAAGGGAATTTGGGGACCCACTAGGGCAAGGGAAATTAGTTCATTCATTCATGGTCACTAAAATTCCCTACTAGTGACTTTATACATTTTTTTCTTTTAAATTAGACATCCTTTTAAAAAAAATAAACACTCATTACTTATAACCATAACCGTATTGAGATAATGATTAAATCTATGCACTGGATACTAACATATATCAATATTTTAAATACTTAAAATGGAAATGCAAGAAGAATGAATTAACCCAAAATAAATGATATTGTATGTACATATTGTTAATTGTGATGGCTTCGTATTACCATTAATGTAGGCAAGGCCCTTTAATAATAGTGGATGCAAAACCAATTTTCAGGTGACCTTGATAGTTTCCATATCATTTAGCTGGGATCCAATTGGATCCTTGGTTTTCACTCCAGAATGAGGTAGAAGAGATCAGCATGCCCAGAGAAGAAGATGTATCATTCCCCCATTTCCTTGTTATCTATTTGTGTGATTTCTCTTTATTGTCTGAAATCTGTCATTTGTTTGCAAGAATCTCAGCTGGGTTTTGTTGAAACCAGATATGTAACCCATAAATCCATGGAGATGGGCAGACGGGGACTGTGATGCTCAGAGCAGTTACGTGAGCCAGGGATCCCTGTCAACGTCTTTCCACCATAGAGCTCCCACCCTTGGGAGACTCAACAGACATGTGGTCTGGCTGGGGATGCTGCTGCCTGTCTGTATATTATTAAGCCTGAGTCATGCTGAATTTATTTACTCGAAGATAAAGGTAACTGTAAATAGAAATTCTAATTCTTAACCTGGGGGATTCCTTGGCATACCTCCTGAATGTACACAGGGGGCCTTCGGGACGAAGGCCCTAGAGAACTGTGGTAAAGACATGAAGGCTGTTTCTCGGCTTTGCAGAAGAGCGTGCCAAGATCATTCATTGATGTGTGCTGTTTTCTCAAGAGGGGGAAATGATGGGCTGGCGTTGCATATTTAGATCTAGAACAAATTCCTCTCTTGGACTCCAGGAGGTGGGCAAGAAAACCTAGACCTGTTAGGTTGAGTGATATTTTTAACAGATTGATGGATGATCAGAGTTAACATTTAGCTTTCTTCATTTCTGAACCAATCCTCCTGTGACACGGCTCCTTCTTACTAGATCTTGGGAGAAGTAAGGAAAGGAATCCTACTCACTTGTGTGGATGTTAAAGACGTCAAAATGAAATGCAGTTCACCTAGCTTTGGCCAAGCACTCAGATTTAATAACAACTAACTGCCCGTTATTATAGCCACGATGGTTCATTCGCTAGGGTAGCCTCCATATTTATAGACCAAGATTTCTTTGCAGAAGGTACAAGAGACTTTCTCAGTGCTGGGATATTTAGACTTAGGTGTTTTTTGTTTCATTATTTTTTATAATTCTTGTTCAATAGGTCACAACATATATTCCTGGAGGAGAAAGATACTAAGATTATCACTATCTGAAATATGGAAAATTCCAGTCTAGGAAAGGAGCAGAATGTTATTTTCATTGTATCTGCAGGATAAATAGATTCTTCACTTAGCTCATTAACCCGTAGTGCTTTGTCTTTAGGCTTCAGCATTTGACTCAATAACTAACGATTATGTTGTTCCTGTGAAGGAGGAGGTGTTTGGGACACTGTATCTTTTTTCGTTTCTTTGAAGTATGGCTAAAGATAGGCTAAGTGCCTTGCCAATGATGTGGCAGCAAGATTAAGAATACGTGTATTCTTTGATATTAGGTAGCGTGATTCCTCCAACTTTGTTCTTTCTCAAGATTGCTATTGCTATTCAGGGTTTTAAGGCCATAGTAATCATAACAGCCTGGTGCTGGCATAAAAACAGACACACAAGTCAATGGAACAGAGGAGAGAGCCCAGAAATAAACCTACACCTTTATAGTCAATTAATATTTGATGGAGGAAGCAAGCACATACAATGGGCTAAAGATAGTTTATTCAATAAATGGTGTTGGGAAAATTGGAAAGATACATGCAGAAAAATTAAACCAGAGCACCTTCTTATGCCACACACAAGAACAAATTCAAAATGAATTAAAGACTTAAATGTTAGCCCCCAAACCATAAAAATCCTAGAAGAAAACATAGATCGTAAGATCTTGAACATTGCTCACAGCAATACTTTTTCTGATGTATCTCCTCAGACAAGGGAAACAAAGGAAAAAGTAAACAAATGAGACTATATCAAACTAAAAAGTGTTGGCACAGCAAAGGAAAACATCAATGAAATAAAAAGAGCCCACAGAATGGGAGGACATACTTGCCAATACATCTAATGATGAATTAATATCCAAAATTTATCAAGAACTTATAAATTCAACACCAAAAAACCAAACAATCCAATTAAAAAATGGGCAAAGGACCTGAATAGGCACTTTGCCAAAGAGGACATACAGATGGCCAATAGACACTGAAAAGACGCTCAATGGTACTAATCACCAGAGAAATGCAAGTTAAAACCACAGTGTGATATTAGCTCACACCTGTCAGAATAGCTGTCATCAACAACTCAACAAACAACAAGAGCTGGTGAGGGTGTGGAGAAAGGGAAACCCTTTTGCACCATTGGTGGGAATGCAGATTGGTGCAGCCACTATGGAAAGTAGTATGGTGTTACCTCAAAAAATTAAAAATGGAACTGCCTTATGATCCAGCAATTCCACTTCTGGGAATTTATCCAAAGAAACCTGAAACACTCATTGGAAAGAATGTAAGCGGCCCTATGTTCATGGCAGTGCAATTTATAGTTGCCAAGATTTGAAGGCAGCCCAAGTGCCCATCAGTAAATGAGTGGATAAAAAAGCTGTGGTACATTTACACAATGGAATACTGCTTGGCTGTAGAAAAGAAAATTTTACCCTTTGTGACAACACGGATGGACCTGGACAACGCTATGCTGAGTGAAATAAGATAGAGAAAGACAAATATCATATAATTTCACTCATATGTGGAATCCAGTGGACAAACTGAACTAATAAGCGAAGTAGAGACAGACTCATAGATAGAGAGCAGGCTGACAGCTCGGGAGGGAGTGCTTAGGGAGTGGAAGGACTGAGCAAAAAGTTAAAGGATTCGTGGGCATGGGCAACAGTGTGATGATTGTGGATGGAGGTGGAAGAGGGCATAAGGTGGGTAAATGGTGATGGAAAAAATACAATTAAAAAATACGTATATTCTGAGAGAGTGTTTGGTGTAGGGAAGCTGCATTTTCTCCTCCCCCTTTTTCTTGTCCTTGCCTTTTCTCTCCACTTCCCCCTTTCCTCCCGTCTCTTTTCCGTCCTTCCCCTTTCTTCCCATTCCCCAATTGTTTGCCTTTACCCCTTTTTTCTCCACTTCCTGCTTTCTTTCCTACTCTACACGTTGGATCTTCTGTGTTCAACAAAAGCATGAAGCTCCTCCAGTTAGATAGGCTTAGCTCCCTTACCGTCTAGTAGGGTCATTTTGGCCCAGGGGTGGAATATGCTCCCCTGGGCACAGGGCAGAACTACCTGGACTCTCAAAGGGAACTGAGATCTGTTGGGACTCTGGAAGGGGAAGTGGAGACCATAGAACATCAAGGAAATGTCTACAGCAACTGGCATCTTTGTTTTCCTGAGGAAGAGATTCTTTTTCCAGTTCTATACTGTGAAACGACAATGTAGAGCATTAGACTTTAGGCTGCAGAGTATCTTGGTTCCTCTCCAGTTTTGGTTCATTGATTATCCAGTAGTCAAATGGGCATTTTAGTGAATGTGGCGAAGATGTGCAGGCAGATTTACAAGAGGCTCTTGGAACCCATTTTGGAGAGTAGTGGTTTCTGTTGGGTTTCTGGCGATGGGCAGGCACAGGAGAAAAGCTGCCTGGGAAATCCTGAGAGATGTGCAGCAACAGGGATGGACCTGGAGCACATCATGGGCAGCGGAATCAGCCAGACACAAAAAGACAAGTATTGCATGATGTCATTTGTACGTGGAATCTAAAATAGTCAAAATCATTAGAGCAGAGAGTGCAGCAGTGGTTACCAGGAGCTGGGGGAGGGTGGGAGAAATGAGAAGTTGATCAAGGGTACAGTTTCATCTGTGCCAAGTCAGTTCTGGAGATCGGTCGCACAGCACGGTGGTGACTATATAACAAACGGTACTGGAATGATACTTGAAATTTGCTACGAAGAAAGATCTTAAGTGTTCTCAATACACACAAAAACTATAACCTATGCGAGGTGATGGATATGCTAATTAGCACCGTTGTGGTGATCGTATTGCATTATATACATAAATCAAAGCATCAAGTTGTACACCTTAAATATATGCAATTTTTATTTATCAAGTATGCCTCCATAAAGCTCAGTCACAGTTTAATAACATTTTTGTAAGTTCTGGGGTATTTTAGAAGGCAGCCTGTACACCAGTTACTCTGGTCTTCGCACCTGCTGACAAGAACTTCGCCGCAATTCCCTCCCGCCTTCCGAGGGTCTAGGACAGAAGGCAGGGCTGCTTTCTGCACTGATGTGACAATGGAGGCAGTGGGCTGGTTACTGTGTGTTATCATCCAGGGTGCTGAGAACTTGTTTGCCTTCCTCCAGGCACGTGGTTTCTTCCTTCCACGGGCCTCAGGTCCAGTGATTCCTGCAGAGCATCGTGTGAGGGAGACCTGCGCCCCTTTGTTTGCGTGTGGTCCTCTGCACAGAGGAAAAGCTTTGTCTGCTCCACGCAGCAGACAGCTGAGGCGGTTACTGGTACTCCAGGATGGTCTCTCCCTTGCTTCATTCCGGTTTCTCAGACAGAACAATAGGAGCCCGTCCAGCTTTCAGTGGCCTTGATGTGCCTATATTTATAAGTTAGCCACGCGAAGTGCTTCCTTTATAGAACGTGGAACTCTTCCTGCTGGTTTGTGAAGCTCATGCTGGTTTATGAAGCTTCAGTTACCTGCTTAATTGAGGGCACGGCATTTGACATAAATGCACCAATTCTGTTCTTTCCTGCGTGGAAGTGTCTGCTTGTCTTTATTGTTACTTTGTTTATTACTGATTGTCTATCCGCCCTTGAGTGTTGATTAATTATACAGTGCATTGGGTTCAAGCCTGTGTTCATTTCTCTGCCTAGATTCAGGAGATATTGGAGTTAAATCGTCAATACCTAATTAGAAACATCAGACTAAATTTAATGAGCTTGATTTGAAATTTAGTCCCCTGGTAAGAAATGAAAATCTTCTTTTTCTGTTAGAAATTAAATATGTTTTATGGTAAAGGATGGTAAAAGGATGAATGGCAATAATGCTCTTTATTTTCCATGCACTCAGGGCCCCTGGTTCTTTTCATTAAAACCCATTGGTCACGATTAAGCTACTTATCCATACAAATGTGCATAATGGATTTGAATAGAAATCATTCTGTTCTCTCTGCCATTTTGTCCCTGGGACTTCCTCAAGTGCATTAAAGAGAGCAGCTTTTCTTTTAAGGAGGAATCAGAAAAGGACATTGCCTTGTGCAGTTTATTTTACTTGAAATTGATGACATATGCAATGGTTTGTGAATTAAAAAAAATCATGAACCTAATTTATTAAAGCTCTTAAATGTAAAAATAAAATCTCTCATCTTCTCTGCATTTTTTCACCACTATTACGAGCAAGGCTTAGTAGTAGGAAATACCCATTTGCCTTAAGGAAGTTGAATTTTTCTGCTGCATAGACTTTAGTTTACGGCTCATTTCTTCAGGAGAAACATGTTTACCATAAAGATCTGTGATGAGCCCTGGATCAGGATGTAGGAACCTGCCACCTAATCTTTTCCTTCACTAAAGTATTCTCCATTACTGTGGGGTATGCTTTTAGGTTAAGGCAGGGCTGAGAATTTTGAGGGAATATTTGCTTGAATTTGCTCTGGGGGTCAGATAGTACTAATAGTTTCCTTGGTCAATTTATGTCCCTGAAGGTCAGGATAGCTAGCCAATAGGTTTAAATGAAAGGGAGAAATTACCAGTCCTTAATTGATTTTTTTAATGGAGGGCAAACAGTCCATTATCTGTAATTCACAGAAAGAGGCAGAAGGAACTATTTTTTATAGATAGGAAACTTGTTTGCGGACATTAAAGTGTGACTAAGTCCAGGAGGGAGGAATATTACATTTTTGAAATGATTCTTTTTATTAACTAGTGAATAATCAGAAAACTCTATTGTACTAATCATCTATTGCTGCATTAAAATAACCCCCAAATTAATGTCTTAATGCAGCAATTTTCAACCAGTGTGCCACAAGAATTTTTACAACTATTGAGTCAGGGGCACTGACCCCTTCCCTTAGATCGCCTATAAAAAACTTTGACAACAGCCAACACAGCAATAGCCATTGGGCATGAATGAATCAAACTTACACCTGTTTTTTGGTCAGATCAGCAAAACATATACGTTTTTGGTATGCTGGAGAATGTTCGTATAAGTTTATGTGTGCGATGAGATGAAAAAGCTTGAAAATCAGTGGCTTAATGCAACTGACATTGATGTGTCACAGTGTTTGTAGGTTAGGAATCTGACTGTACCTCACTCAGCTGGCTGCCTGTGGCTCAGCGTCTCTCCTGTGGTTGCCACCAAGCCTTTGGCTGGGGCTGCATTCTCCTCCAAAAGCTCAAAGGAGGGAGGTCCCACTTCCAAGCTCACTCAGTTCCGTACCGGTGGTGGGACTGAGGGCTTCAGTGCCTCGCTGGCTGTCTGCGGGAGACCCCCTCAATTCCTGGCTGCAAGAGCCTCTCCGCATAGCAGCTGGCTTCCCTCTGAACAAGCAAGGGGGGAGCAAGAGAGGATGAGCAAGACAGAAGACAAGATCTTTTTGTAGCCTCAACTTGGAAGTGATGTCTCAGAAGCCAGTCATAACAAGGTCTAGACCACACTCAAAGGGAGGAGAGTTTACAAGGGCATGCATACTAGGAGGTGAGGATAGTTGGGGCCATCATAGAAACTGGGTTCCATGTTTGCTGACCACTTTCTCAGGCCTCCTTCCATTAATTAATCAACAAGCATAAATTGAGCTGGTTGCTCACAGTCTAATAATCAGTTTTACCTTTCACACAATCGCTCTTCTCCCTCCTTAAAATATGCCTGTCAGGGCTTCCTTGCTGCTCTGAGGTTCCTTCTGGACTCAGTGAGATGCTTTCATGCCCTGTACCACTCTCCCTGCCCCACCCCCACTTCCACTCCAGTTCAGTGTTGTTTTGAACAACTGGACATACTAGAGACTGGTCTTTCTACAGCCCTAGGTTTTACTGCGATTAATAAGCACTTTTGTAATTAATAAGTACTTTTGTATCAGGTGCCACCAGGGAAGACGCCGCCCCTTCCTAAGACAGTCTATTTGGGTGTAAACTCGCAGACCACACAGCTCACGTTCTGAAGCTTTGAGGCCCCATTGTTTTTCTGGAGATGGCACTCCCATTATCCCCATCAGGGTTAGGACACAGCGGCAGTGCCATTTGTGATTGACTGAACCCAGTAGGACCCACATGGGAGAGCCCTGTCCAAATCACGAGAAGCAGATATTGGTGTATAACTAGCAAGTCAATGCTGGAGGCATTGGCTGGATTACTTTTTTCCTGTGTAACAGAGAGAAAAAAAAGCCAAGCAATTGACTGAGGTGTTGACCCATTGTGAGCTAATGAAGTATTCATGAAATGTTAATGAGAGTTGTGTGAGGCGTGTTGGTTTGTCAGCCATTCTTGCTTTGTCATTTGGCTGTGAGCATCATGAGTAAACATGATTTCTTCCCGATCCTGAGGAGCCCTCTGCACTCCCGTATTTACTGCGGCCTTGTCGTTAATAGCTGTGACCTGGAACCAACTTGGGTGTGCGTGGACAGATGCACGGGTGAAGACGATATGTACATGCAATGCTCTGACACGGCCATGAAGGAAAGGAAATCCTGCCATTTTTGACAGCAAGAACTTTTCGTGTGGGCATTGTGCTAAATGAAAAAAGTCAAACAGAAAAGGACAGATACTATATGTTCTCACTTGTATGAGGAATCTAAAAAACCAAGAATGCGTAAAAACAAAACAGAATGATGATTACCAGGGAGATGTCAGCCAGAGGGCACAAATTCCCATTTAGAAAATCAGCAAGTTTTGGGGATCTAAGGTGCTCCATGGTGACTAGTTAGCAATGTCATATTGTAAATTTGAAAGTTGCTATGATAGTGGATCTTAAATCTTCTCACTATAAACAACAGCAGTAACGAAATGCTAATTATGTCAGGTGAAGGACGTGTTAACCTTATCGCGGTAAACATTTTGCAATATATGTTTACCAAATCATAACACAGCACACTTATACATGACACCTACACAATGTTATGTGTTAATTATATATCAGTAAAGCTGGGAAGACGAAAAGAGAAAAGATGGTTTCTGAAGTCAGTCACAAATGCATACAACACTATTTTTTTCTTACAATGTTCACTCCCAGACCCAATGACGTAGCTAGTTAATTTGGTTGATTGTGTCTCATTTGGCAGAAGTGGGAGAGTAAGGCTTTACTGGACTCATAAGATGGTTGTGGCTGCAGGATTTCGAGTAGTGTGTTGTTGTTGTTTTAAACTCTGTTTCTTTTCTGCTGAGAAATAGTGCCTGCTTTGAGATGAGAAATTTCAATCAGGCGGGCAGTGTAGGGGCTCCTCCCCTTCCTCAATGGCTATGTGGACGGTCTATTACCAGTCTGCTCGCTGGGCTAATGCACGTGTAAGGCCGTAGTCAGGGATTTTACCCACCTAGCTCATCTGCCCCTGCTCCCTGGCCATAGGATTTTGGAGTCAGGAGCAAATTTAAATCCGCGTTTTGGTCATTGCCTCTGCTTGGGCACCTTAATCTTCTGAGTCTCTTACATCATCTGTAAAATGGGATCAATGCTCACTTAGCAAGGTTTTTGTGAAGACTAAGATTGTGACAGGCAGCAAATGTTCAAGAAGATAGGCGTTACTTTTCTCACTTTTATTTTCACTTCTTTTTGAAATCCCCTCAACTCAAATGCTTTTTAAAGAGAGGTTCTTTCACTATTAATTTCCCTCATGACTTTTTTAAAACACATCATACAACTGACCGTTTTAGCCATGTTAAAGTGTATTGGTGCCGGTGATATGTAGTGCCTCCACAGTGTGCTACACTGTCATCGCTGTCTAGTTCCAGAACGTTTCATCACCCCGAGGGGAAGCTCATACCCACTAAGCAGTCACTCTCCATTCCCAATGCCCCGTCCATCTCCCCCGGCCCCCAACTACTAATCGACTTTCTGTCTCTGTGGATTTGCCTTTTCTGGATACTTCATGCAAAAGGAATCATACAATATGTGGCCTTTGGTGTCCGGTTTCTTTCATTTAGCATAATGTTTTCAAGTTTCTCACTTTTAATTTATGTACCCGTGTCACCAAGGTGTGCTAGACACAGAAAGAATTGAAGGAGGGAAAATAATGCAAAGTGGGTCCTCTCCGAATGGTGGGCAAGAGTAGCGTCGCCTTCGTAGGAGGACAAACCACCCGGGCCACACAAGGACAGAGAGAAAATAGGAGCAGGAAAGAGGCCAGAAAGTTTATTTCTAAATCAGGTTCTACTGAAACCGCTTCCCTTCTCTTAACGTCCCAGCTCCTTCCACACGCTGACCCCTCCCTCTCGTGACCCTCCTGAGCTCCCTCTCTCCACCTTCTCTTCCCACTCCCCCTTTTCTCTCTCTGACTTCCGTTCTTTCCTTCTCCCTCTGTATTGTTCCTTCTTTGTTTCATTTTCCCTCTTTTGTTCTCTTTGTGTTGAGGCAGAACTACAAGAGGTTAATACTCTGAATTTCTATTTGTGGGGATTTCCCCCAAGGACAGCAAAAGTAATTTACGTTAACCTTTGGGGTCCCATAAAAAGTCCAATATAGAAAAATTGTTTTTTTAAAAAAGGATGATATATCTCTTGCAAAGAATACTCTATAGCCATGAAAAATCATGTTTAATTTTGTCTTTCATGACAGAGTATATATTTAGAAATGAAAAGAGCTTTTTACAAAATAGTACTGCTGTATGGTCCTCAGATTTTAATAGTTCAACTAAGTATTACATATACTCCATGTGCATCTTTATGCAGAAAAAGTAAGGCGATATGCTTAAAATGATAGTAGTCTGATAGTACAGGACAATTACTGGTGGCTTCTACTTTTCTTTTTCGTGCTTTCTCTAGCTTCAAAATTTTCAACAATGCACATACAGCCACCTTTAGAATCAGATACAAAGGATAAGAAACATCGTTATTGAAAGTATGCTAATGGACTAGCTCAGTCCTTGGCCACGAAGCCAGCGATCTGTCTTGAGTATAAAGGAAGAGCTCCCATTAACCGAGGGCTCTTAGGTGGGGTGATTTTGTTTTGTACCCAGGGGACATTTGACAATGTCTGAAGACATTTTCGTCTGTCACAACTAGGGAGATGCCACTTACTGGCAGCTAGGGCATAGAGGCCAGGGATGCTACCAAACATTCTGAAATGCACTGGGTGTTTTCTCCCCACCCCCAACAAAGAGTTTTCCAGTCCAAATGTCAGTCGTGCCAAGGGTGAGAAACCTGCTTATTGGCCCTTTAAATATTTTAAATAAGCTCATTGCATAATATCAATGGAAGAGGTCAAATCACTTGGGTTGTCTCTACTGGGTATAAAGAATTCATTTACTTCCAAGTAACACTACATTGACCCAATTCTCCAAGACTTGAGGTGAAAGCAGGCTGTTTTTCTGCTTTTATACCTACTGCCTGCTCCCTGTTTTTTGTCTGGACAGTGTATCTGAAAGAGAAGCGTCCAGGTGATCTATTTGAGGTTAGTATGTTGCTACTAATTTAGGTCACGGGTTTTCATGGGAGAAATGAATAGAGGAAACCACAGAGAGTCCTCAGGTCATGCACAGTGACGGGAGAGCTCTGACTGAGGGAAGAGCGCCACCTACTGCATTGTGCTGGCGTTCTCGCAGGTTCCAGGATACGCAGGTCTAGGCCTGGAAGTGCTGCTCTCAATGATTGATCTCGCACGTTTTCTAGAGCAGGTACCAGCAGTCCTTTAAACAGTTATTTAGTTGTTATTGGATCAAGGTGTAATTGGAAACAGCTGTGAGCCTTGCGTGCCATCCAGCTCCTGAACTGCTTGTGCTTGAAGACCGCGGATGGATTCGTAGTGATTGAATCTGGCAGTAAAAACAAATGTCTCTGGTTTCGGGGCGACCAGCCAGTCCCATTTACCAGGGTAACCCGAAAGATTAAAAATGCATTAAATGCTCCATTTCCAAATGTCCCTGGGTTTTTTTAAAAAAGAAATTAAAGCATATAACAAAATTGTCAACATTGCTTCCTTTTTTTTTCAGAATTTCTGCTTTGATCTTTACTCTTTGTACATTTTAAATGTACATTTTAAATGCCCTCATCTTTTCCTAAGTATTTTTAAAAATTTCTACAGTGCAGTGCATACATTTTAATATAGCTATTTAATAATGACTGGATTTTTAGATAACTCAGAAAATCATTCTTTTTTTATCCTCACCTGCAGACATTTTTTCATTGGTTTTAGGGAGAGAGGAAGGGAGAGAGAGAGAAACATTGATGCAACAGAGAAGCATTGATTAATTGCCTCCTATATGTGCCCCAACCCAAGTGCCTGTGCCAGGACCGGGGGTCAAACCCATAACCTAGGTATGTGCCCTGACCGGGAATTGAACCCTCAACCTTTTGGTTAATGATCCGAAAGGAGGAGATGATGCTCCAGCTAACTGAGCCACACTAGCCAGGGCTCAAAAAATCATTTTGTTCTACATTTTGAATTAAATGGGTCAGATAATTTGTTACCATGGTGAATATCTTTATTGGGATTAAAATAATTTGTCTCATAAAATTATATGCCTCTGTGTAATATGTTAATTCTTGCTCCTAATCAGACATTTAATTACATAATGAGCTTGGATTAATTTGTGACCTGAATCTAAAAGCTCATTCATACAAAATTCAAAATGGTACATATCAGAGAAACTAAGAATTTCTGGCTTTTTGTTTCCAACGTTAAGCCAACGACACACAAGAGGGTTTGTGACACTTTTCAAGGCCAGACAATGGCCTTGAAACGATGCAGTGATAACGATGACAAAAACTGGATTTCTCATGGCCACTTGCTTATGTATACTGACTTAGTTTGAAAGCCAGTTTTGTAAGGGTGACTGTTTTTCTTGATATCTCTGGAATGGTGGCTGCCTGTCACGGGAGCACAGACGGGCCAGAGTGTGAAGGGGGTCCCTCCTCCCGATGTCATCGTCCTTGGAAGTACTGGGGGTTGTGGTCCTCAGAAGATTATTAAAGGCATGACTTTGGGAAGATGGGAAAGGGCCAGATTCATCTTCTAATCATTTATCCTCTCAGATAAGTGTATCTTTCCTTCCTTTCCTGAAGCCAGTTTTAAGCCTCCCTTCTCCCCGCAGTGAGCAGTCTGTGCACCTTTAAAAGGAGATGATCCTACTAAGTGCCACGAAGTAAATGAAAAGCAGGGCACCCTCTGGACTTTCGGGAAACATGGAAGGGAATATAGAGGGCAAGAACAACACAGACGCCGGCGTCTGAATTCTGTTCAAAGACAGCTCCATGCCCGACCAGAGAGGGTTTGCTCCCAGCCCCAAGGACGATGTTACTAGGTCATAACTAACCTCATCCCCACTCTCAGCAAAGTAGTTTGGCAGCGAGCAATGATTGAGATAAATACTTAGGACTCTTTTCAACCTAGGCTGAGTCTTCTTGCCTCTTTCAGAAAACGTTGAGCCCCTTTAAAAACTGAATTTTGTTGGACTGACCTTTGTGGTTTATTTAGAACAACATCAGCTCCCGAGACCTTGGCTTTTAATTGTGAAATAGAATTAATTAGTGCAATGGCTGCTATGCCTTTTGGGAGGATGGACATTTCGCCTGACCCATAGTCTCCGAGGAAATAAATCACTCCTGAAGTCTGACTGTCGTGGTAATATTTGTGTGTGGATGGGATTTCTTTACTCTTTTCACATTTTTTTTTTCCTGGTCTAGAACAATCAAGTATTACTTACAGTTTATTTATGTATGAGTTGAATCACGGCCCTCCCCAAAATTAGTATGTCGAAGTTCTCATTTCCAGTACCTCCTCATGTGGCCCTATGTGGAAACGGGGTGATATAAGTGTAATTAGTCAGGTTAAGGTGCGGTTCTGTTGGTGTAAGGAGAGCCTCCAGTCAAATATGACCGGTCTTATACAAAGGGGAAGCTTGGGCACCGACACAGAACAGGAGAATGCCTTGTAACTCTTGGAGTTCCGCTGCCAGAAGCCAAGGGAATTCCAGCAGCTGCGAGAGAGACCTGGACCAGATCCTTCCCCAGCTGGGCCCTCTGGGCACCTTGGTCACAGACTTCTGGCCTCCTCCTCTGTGGGGCAATAACCTTCTGTTGCTTAAGCTGGTCAGCTTGTGATACTTCACGTGGCAGCTCCAGGAAAGGAGCCCATCAGACGTGATGGATGTTGCCATTTCTAGTTAGGTTCCATGGGCATTTATGAGAATCTGCTTTGTGCCACAAGCTGAGCTTGGTGCCGATGACACCAACTGAATTCAGCCTTCCAGGAACCCAGCCTGGTGGGAGAGGTAGACAGCAGTGCACTGGGAAGTTTGAAGTCCCTCTGAGTTCTCCGTCACCTCCTTTCAAAGGAGACATGGAATGACCTAAGAAGCCTGCTAGTTCTCTAATGAGCTTCACCACATTCTCCAGTGACCTTCCCAATCACCACTGTCCTCCTGGTTACCCAGCAAATGACTTTCTACTACCTGTCCTGTGCTATTTCTTAAGCGATTATATTTTTGAAGACTTTTATTTCCTTTAAAGGAAGAAAACAGGGACTTCCCAAATGGGTAGCATTTCCTTTGCCTGCTGTCAACACCAGACAGGTGTCACTTTGCCCCTTTTCACTGTGGCTTCAAGCGTCTCATCTCTGGGGAGCGTTGGGGGGACTTGAACACAGTGATGAAAGTTCTGCCCTCCACGGGGCATGAGGGTGCATGTGTGTCTGCAGAATTCCAGACAGGCCGGGGGCTGTAAAGCTATGGGGACAACTCCTTTTCCTGCCCCCCTCGTTATTCAGAACTTCATTCACAGTCTCCTTGTAACTAAGGTACAAGTATATGAGGTTTAACAACTCTTTAACACCCATTGGTAAAAGTGAGCTGACATTTATTTTGGTGGTAAAGCTGAGCAGATGCAGGAATCCCGGTGCAGGTGACTTCAGAGCATAGTGTCCTTGAGAAATCGGTCCTCCTTTGTGTGACTGCCTCAGTTTCCGGGTGGAGCCAGCCGTTGCTCCTTTGCTGTAATTTCTGTGAGCGGTGTTGCTGGAAGGTTGCTATGGTTACTGGAGCCCACTGGGCAGCAGGACAGGTTTTCATTGTAATTAGTGTGAATGCCACAGCCCAGCCATGGGTGCGTGGAGCCACCTTCCTCGTTAGCTCATGCTGTTACTGCGCAGGTTGACATGAGAAAGACAAGCACTCCTGTTTGTTCTTTTCCTCTGCGCACACTCTGGGGAAGAGAACACGTCCAACTTGGGAGGTAAAGACAAATCAGATTGTCTTTAGAAATGGGCTCCTCAGTGATACCGTTTGCATAAGCTACTCTTCCAAGATAGTGATGAATAGATACTGTCTAGATAGCTGGGATTTATGATGCCTTTGCACAACTTAATATGCTACCCAGGTGAGGAGAACTTTATGGCAATGAAACGAGACTGAAACACCTCTTACAATAGTGACATTTAGATTTTGGTGTGTACAAATACCTCTGATTGGCAGTATGGAATTGTCAAGAATTTAAGTTCCTATGGCGACATCATGGCTTGGTGGAAATAGCACAAACGTGGAGTCAAGGAGGTTTGAGTTTGAGTCATAGCTCTGTGCTTACCTAGCTTTGCATTCTGGGTAAATCACTCCCCTTTTCTACACCTCAATTTGCTTATCTTTTGCAAATACAATATGATTACCTATTTACAGTGTATTGGTAAGCATTGGAGAGAATGAACATAAGTGATCTGGGATTAAATAATAAACCCTCAGTGCATGGTGGACTAATAAACTAATCATAGTGCAATAATAAACTAATATTGTTATTAGTTTTCAGTTTGCAAATTAATTGAAGTGAGCAAAAGCTCACAGTTCTTACTGCAATGTTAGTGTCATATTCATTAAATAGCTTGGGTTTCCAAGTATTATTATCATGGAATAAGTCCACTATATTCAAAGGAAAGGACTCTTTGGCTTTGAACAGTTTTTTCCTTATCAAAGATTCATGCTCCTTTTAGCAGTGAAAGTAATAAATAAGTCCCTTTGCACATTTCAACTTGATACACTTGGAACTGTGCACAGTTACACCCAACATCACAGAGACTTTCCCTCACTGCCGAAATGCAGCAGCCAGTTAAAGGCAGAAAGCACAGTGCTGCTTTTTTGGACCAAGATTTTTTAAAAAAATATATTTTATTGATTATGCTATTACAGTTGTCCCAATTTTTTTCTCCCCTTTATCCCCCCTCCACCCTGTACCACCCACCCCCCAGCACTTTCCCCCACCCCCCTGGCTTAGTTCATGTCCATGGGTTGTACATATAAGTTCTTTGGCTTCTCTATTTCCTATACAATTCTTAACCCCTCCCTCTATTTTATGCCTGCCAATTATGCTTCTTATTCCCTGTACCTTTCCCCCCCCAATCTCCTCCTCCCCCTCCCCACTGATAACCCTCCATGTGATCTCCATTTCCCTGATTCTGTTCCTGTTCTAGTTGTTTGCTTAGGTTTTTTGTTTCTTTTTTTTAGATTTGGTTGTTGGTAGTTATGAGTTTGTTGTCATTTAAATGTTCATAGTATTTGATCTTCTTTTTCTTATATAAATCCCTTTAACATTTCATATAATAAGGGCTTGGTAATGGTGAACTCCTTTTAACTTCACCTTATCTGGGACCAAGATTTTAAAATACCTTTCTATTTGAGTTTTTAGAGGGAATTTAAAGGGAACATATTTTCTTAAACTGGATTATGCTTGGAATAAGTGCCCTGTGATGAGGTTGCAAATGTCGCCTCTCTTTGCTGCGTCCTCGAAAACCCCTTTAGCCGTTGGAGAATACGGGGATCTTGGGGGACTCTGGTGTAAAAGTCCCCATCCATTTACCTATTGTTAGAAGCTTGCTTAGTAATCCTCCACCCCTTAACAAAATGTGTAACACTGATGTCCTGGGTGAGCGAGAGACATAGGCAGATCGCCTGAGAGCTCTCACTGTGCAGGAAGGACTTGGGGTCTCATTGGTGGCACCCACTCACCCGAAGGAGGTGTGTGTCCTCCAAGGAGGATGAGCCTCACTGAGGCTGGATGGAGGGAAGCTAAAGTATAGGTACCTGGCTGTATTTTTCCAGAGTGTCCAGGAGGGAAGGAGACAGGCACATGGGCATTGTCTTTGGCATATAGGAGTTTTCCAGCCACATAGTGAATTGTGTTCGTTCATTACACTATTTCATAATTGAGAACAGGGGTTCTCAAGGATGAGGGGTGCACTTTGGTCCCCTAGGGGACATTTGACCATGTCTGGAGACAGTGCTGGTCTTTATAGCTGGGGAAATGTGAATGGCACCCGGGGGGAGAGACCAGAGACGTTAAACCATGCAACTTTGATGCATGGGACAGCCTTATAGCAGAGAACTATTCAGCCCCAAATGTCACTAGTGCCAAGGTTGAGAAACTAGTCACATGACCAGAAGGGTGTCCTGCCCAGGCCTCATACGGCCCAGGATGGCTAGGAATTTTGCCCAACACAAAATCGTAAACTTACTTAAAACCTTTTTTTTTTTTTCCTCATTAGTTCTTGTTAGTGTTTGTGTATGTAATGTGTGATCCAAGACAAGTCTTTTTCGAGTGTGGCCCAGAGATGCCAAAAGGCTGGATACCCAAAAGCACACCTTCAGATTAGCACGTCCTTTTTCTCTCTTACTCCTGTGCAGAATGTCGCTTTCTGATAGCTTTTGTTTGTTTCAGTTTAGACTCTTTGACTCAAGAAAGAAGTTGTCTTAGGTAGCTTGGACTGCTATTACAAAATATCATAAAATGAGGAGCGGTGGCTTATTCACTATAGAAATGTATTACAGTTCTGGAGGCTGAGAAACCCAAGCTCAAGGTGGTAGTCAACTTGACATCAAGTGAGAGCTCTCTGGTCGTAGAAGGCTGTCTTCTCACTGCGTTGGCACTTGGTGGAAAGAGCCGATTCACTCCCTGGCTTCTTTTTATAAGGGCACTAATCCCACTCACGGGGGCTCCATCCTCATGACCTCATCACTGCCCAAAGGCCCCGCCTCTACATACCATCACACTGGGTGGTTCAGCATCTGAACTTTGGGGGACAGAAACATTGAGCCCAGACCAGGGGTGTCCTAGTTGGTGACTGAAAAATTCTAGCCTCCCATAGAAATAAACTGGCAAAATTGCTCACTCATAAGTTTCTTACAATTCAACTTAGTTCTGAGTCTCATCAGTGTCAGACCCTTAAAAAAATAGAAATAATAAATAAAAAGAAGTGGGAATAATACTAAGTAGGTAGAATTTTTATGTCTATATTATAGAACATAAAACAGACAGGTTATTATATCTTAGCAAGCAAGAGAGCAAAGGAGTCACCCAATGTTTTTCTTTTCCTCCTGTGCACACAGCTAGATTACCTTTCCCAGTGACCTTGGCAGGTAGGTGTCCCGTATGACTGAGTCCTGACCTCTGAGATGTGGGCAGAAGCAACATTTTCCATGCCCATGCCTGGCCCGTTAAATGTGCAGATGGTCTTCTCTACTCCCTCTGCCATCCATGCAGGGAGGGTTCCAAGTTCCGAGAGGATGGCGGAGCCACAGCCCAGGAGACTGTGGTGCTTGACCTGCTGCTTGGAGGACCACTGTCCACCAGGAAGCTTAGCCTTGGGGTGTTGCATCAATAAAAAATAACCCTTTGCTTTGTGAAACCACTGAAGTGCTGAGTATTAGTTAGAGAAGGTGTTGACCTGCTCTGACTAATAAAACGATGAAGTAGATGAGCACAAACACGAAGGAACACTTGGCCTGTGGCCATTTGTCTGGGGGTATGTGGGCACGTTCACCTCCACCAAATGTGCAAAGGCCCAAAATCAATGATACTTCCCTATAATTTGGTGTTTATAATTGTACATGCTGTCATCGGAATCATGTTTTCAATTAAAACCCCTTTATCAGCATTTTTCCATGATGGGAGAAAACTTATTTCTATCTTAGGCAGTCATCTTAGTGACTCCAAGTTCCTAAACCTAGCGTAAAGATAAATACATGAACACGTTACCCCTTCAATGCTGAATGTTGTATGTGAGTCTGGGATTTCGCTGAGAAATGTGGAATACAATGTTTTCTTTGCCAGACCATTCCCAGTTGGTTGCGTGTCTCAGGAGCCAAAGCTTATTACTCTCCAACTTGTAATTTAAACTTGTTCAATTGCCTGCAGACCCATCTCTTTCATGTAACACAATGGGGAAAACTTGGTGCTTTGGCTCCGAATGTGTTTCTCTTTTATTTTTCTCTCTCCAAAACCCTCCCTCCTCTGGGGATGTATCATCATGATTTCACGGAAACTTTGGGCAAGAGCATCTTTTAATGAAAACTTTTTGTGTTTCTGTGTTTGCTTTTTTTTTTTTTTTGAGAGACATTTGCCATTGCCTCTGGCAGGTGGTGTGGCTGTCAAACTCATGATGTAGTCACAGTTTAAAATCTTTGCAGGATGGCTGTGAGGAGAAATTATGCTCTGTAACTGCAGAACATTGACCGGTAAACACATTATAGGTAGATTATCCTCTATTGCTCCCTAACTAGCACTTGAAGAATGTGCCGTCTGTGGCCATTTCAGGGGCGTTGTTGCCAAGAAACAGAAAGTTTAAATTTTGCTCAGCGTGCTCAGTATACTTTGACCAAGAAAGCCTTCTGTGGTGTACCAGCTGCCTGCCTGAAGACCAACCAGCTCCCACAGGCATGTATGAGGCATGTGGCGAAAGGTGCCTGGAGTACACATGTCAACTCTGGTAAATCCTCCGTGTCCCATATTGAAATATTTAAGGAGCGGGATGATTTTCAGCAAAAGTGTCTATTTTCGTGGTTTATTTTATTTTCAGGAATATGAAGCTTCAGTATGTTTTTAGAACATAGGAGGTAAAGGAAACTTCAGGGTGTAGAACCTATATTCCAGGCAGTTTTTCCTTGGTGTTTTCTTCATGTTACAAAAGGCAGATTCTGCGGCATGGTCAGATCCAGTTGGATTTGAGTTGTCAGTTGCCTCAATAATTAATAGAGAATTTTTTAAGTGTGTGAAGAACTGGACCCCAAGTGAAAGTAGCTGTTTTTGCTGCCCCTATTAGTCAGGATGGAATGGTGAACTGCAGCAAAAAACACTCCCCGAGTGCCAGCAATCAAAAACAATGTAGGCTTCTTCCTCACTCACATGACATTCCCACCAATGGAGAGCTCTGATTCATGTGATCTCCACTGAGACCCAGGCTGAGGGAGGCCCCTCCGTGTCGAATTTCACATGGCACAGTAATGGGGAACCGCACATGGGTTCTGCAGCGCTTCAGCCAAAAGGCGATGCACGTCCCTTCTGCTTAATTTTATTGGCCAGAGCCAGGCTTATAGGCAAATCCAACTTCAAAGAGAGGGAGAAGTGTGATTGTCCTGAATACCAAAATAGAAACTGGGTATCAGTAAATTTACTTCATGTTCTACCCTAGCAGACAACTCACACATATACAGACAATTAACCCTAAGCCCGATTAAGAAATAGGCCCCCAAGAGAAAGCAAAGAAGTCTCATTAAGGGCAATTTTGGAAATGTAGCTCAGAATAAGAGAGACACACAAAAATTACATCCTTCTTCTGATTTAGGAGTCTTCTGTCAGTAGGTGGTGGAAAGGCATTTTGTTTTAGGGGCCACCCTCCACTTTATACTCAGTTATAAGCAGCACTGTGCACATAATCTCTGACTTGAATATATTTAATTTGTTCATTCTCATTTAAAAACATAAATTCAGCTCAGACAGCGTGGTGATTGCAGGGAGGAGGGGTGTGTGTGGAGGTGGAGGAGGGTGTAAAGTGGATAAATGGTCATGGAAAAAATGCAATAAAAATAAACCATTAAAAACATAATGGCTTAACACAACAAA
Source organism: Micronycteris hirsuta (assembly GCA_004026765.1). NCBI lineage: Eukaryota > Metazoa > Chordata > Mammalia > Chiroptera > Phyllostomidae > Micronycteris > Micronycteris hirsuta. Next base: position 33,743 of record PVJI01011526.1, on the reverse strand, counting down.
AACCATAAATACAGCTTAGACTAAATTTTGATTTTTCTTTTCATTTTCTTTGAAAGCAGCAGATCAAACCTGAGAGCTGTATCCACAGATGAGAGATATTTTCAATAAATCAAATTTTCAAGGTCTGTTGAACAGACTACAGGCAAGTATAAATCATGAGAAAAGACTTTAAACATGCCAAGCATAGAGCACTTAAGGTGATGTCACCAGAATTCACTGCCACAGATACAATCTCAGGTCCTTCTTGTCTGTAACTGTGTAAAGCATTAAGAAAATCCCTTCTAAATATTTTTATTCATTCTTTTTGTTACAGTTCTTTTTTTAAAAAATTTTTCTTTAACCCCAAATAAGCAAAATGCCTGTTGCCTGGGCGAAGTCAGAAGGAACGCCAGAGCCATAAAGTGGCTGAGGGAAGCCAGGGCAGATGGGTAGATTATGATGAGGGAGATTAATTAGCTAATATCGACCTAATGCAGCCACCAGCAGAAACAAAACTCCAAACTTCTCTTTCAAAACTCCTAATTAGGTCAAAGGAAAAAAATAATAAAATTATCTCAACATGATGACTGAAGAGCAAACATTTCAATTTTATTTTGTCTTTGCCCCAGGTTTTAATTTATCAAACTCATACTGAGACAGTCTCTCATGCTACCATCAAGTCTGGTTGTATTTTATTTGACACATAGCAGAGCCTGACAGAAACCTGACCTCCAAGGTAGCAGTCCCTAAGGGAAGTAAGTGCATTACTGGGCATTGGTTTACTTTGTGCAAGTCATAGAGCTGACAAGGGATTTGTGTTCACAATCTATAAAGAAATCTTATAACTCAACGATAAAAGAGACAAATGCCCAATTTAAAAAATGGGCAAGTAAGTTAAAGAGACATTTCTTCAAGAAAATATACAAAGGGTCAACGCACATGAAAAGATGCTCGAAGTTAACTCTGGGGACATGCAAATCAAAACTACCACACGACAGCACTTTACACCCACGAGGACGGCTGGAACCCAGAAGGCAGAGAACAATAAGCGCTGGTGAGAAATTGGAGAACGTGAACCCCTCACACACTGCTGGTGGGAATGTTAAATGGTACAGCTACTTTGGAAAACAGCTCTGGCAGTTCCTTAGAAAGTGAAACCAGCAAGTCAACTCCTAGCAATATATTCACAAGAGAAAGCGTTCCAAAAGAAATGAAAACTTCCCCTCATACACAGATATTCATAGGAGCATTATTCACGATAGCCAAGAAAGCCAACACCCCTAATATCCATCAAGCGATGAGTAAACAAAATGTGGTATATCCATACCATGGAAAACTTTTGGCAATGAAGAAACAAAGCACGGATACATGCTACAACATGGATGAACCTTGAAAACATCATGCTAAGTGAAAGAGCCCGTCATAAAGACCATATATGGTTTCCTTTATATGAACGTTTTTGATGGGCAAATCTGTGCGGACAAACAGTAGAAGGTTTGCCTGAGGCTGGGTGGGGTGGGCGGGGAGTGGTGAGTGACCGCTAAATGGGTGTGGGGTTTCTCTTTGGTGTGATAAAAATGACATTTTAATAACAGCCCAGATGTCAGTTGGAAATCTTGCTCCTTTGAGATTCAAAAATAACTGGCTGAGACCCCAACTCCTACATGGTACTCTTCTGAGATCTAGGAGTGTAGGGAGAGAAGGCTCTATATTCCTACTTCTTCCTACTTCTTAGTTCAAGGTCATTCATTTCCTTTTCTTGTAGATACTGTTCCTTTGCACCTCACCTGGTTCCCAAGTGGCCTCTCTGTGTTGTATTTTTCTAAACCAAAGAAGAAATTATATCATTGTCTTAGGAAACAAGAGTGGCTTCCATTGGTGATGGCTTTAAATAAGAAATAAATAACATAAAGATAAGCATTTGAATTCTTGTCACCCGCCGACTACTGCTATTTTAAGGTGCTACTTTCAGACACTAAATTCTTCAGCCATTATCCTGATAAAATAATATGTTAGTCCCGCAGAGATGAACAGTACAATACAGAGTACACAGACTTTGGTGAGGATCTTGGCCTTGCTTGTACTAACAGTATAATTTTAGACCAGTTAACTGATTTCTCCAAGCCATAATTTTCTTGATTGTAAAATGGAAAAAATAACACTTCACAAGCGCTTTGTTATAGAAGGCTGCACACAAATAATGTCACCATTGCCATAGCACACGCTTTTTTCAGTTCTTTAGAAAATGACTACGTGAATTCTCCAAGCTTCCTGTCCAAGGACATTCCTTACTAGCTAGAACTCTGAAAAAGATATTCCCTTTGGAGGGAAAAAGGCAGTTCAGGTAAAGAAAATGAATTACGTGTAATAAGTTAGAAAGCAACTCGAGAAGCGGTCTGCTCCAGCTGAATTTTTTTTGAGCAGATAAGTGTAGTTTCATAAAATTGGCTAAATACTTGTGTTCAAGACTCTTGCCCCTGAGATATCCTGAGATTTCTCTTCATAGTTACACTGGTCAAGACCCTAGTATTTTACTGACTTAAGAGGACAGCATTTCATGCGCAAAGACCCAGCACTTCTCAGCAGGATTAATGTGTTTTGCCTTCCAGATGTATTTTACATACAGTCCTTTTATGCGCACTCCTCCCACCCCCCACACAAGCAGCATGCTAACATGTTTGGAAAAGGCCAGCCAACAGGTAGGCGGCTTTGGTCTCCTTTCTCATTTGTACGGGGTGGTTGGTGGTTTCTCTCCCCTGTTCTTTGTCATTACAGAGCGCTGGCTGTAGTGTCTCAAAATATGGGATCCATAGGACTGTCTTACCCCTTCGTAGAAGACCTGTTGGGACATGAAGCTATTCAGGGTCTCCCTCCCTGCCCCCCAGAGCTGGTTGGTGACAGAGCCAGGACTTTGTCCTTTCCTGTGGCAGTGATGACCTCCTCTCATGGTTCTTCTGCCACACGGGCATGTGAAGAAGTAGGAACAACAGATTTTTTAAGTCTGGAGAAATGCAGACTAACATTCTAGTTAATCCTCTAGAATAACGTTGTTTATTATCACCAATCCTGAGTGGGGGAGCCTTCCCACCACTTTCCCTTTTGTCAACCTGGGTCTGCACTGGGAGAGTGGAAATGGGTGGCTTGAATGCAGAAGAAAACAGAAAAAGAAACTGAACAAATCTTACTGCCTTCCCATTGATTCACCCATGCGTTGACAAGCAATAACAGATACTGCATCAAGCATTTTTTGAGTGCTTATTATGTGCTAGGTTTGGTGTGATTCACTGAAGATACAGGAGTAAAGAAAATAGGAACTGTCCCAGCCTCATGGAACGTCCAGTCTGTCAAGAGAGACAGGCAGGCGGTGCGTCCTTAACATTCAATGTCTATGATTGCAGGGAGGATAAACTGCATGGCAGACAAGTGCAGGAGACCATGAGTCCTTAAATAGGGCATCTCAGCTGAGCATGGGAGTTCGGGGAGTTTCCTGAAGGAGTGCCGTTTACCTGAGATTAGCAATCTACATAGGAGTGTGGCAGGCGGTGGAGGCATGGGGGGCAGGGGTGGCAGGAAGAGTCCAGGCAAAGATGAGTGTGAGAAAAGGTCCTGAGGTAGCAAGAATCTTGGTGTATTTGCAACATAGACAGGTTTGAAGTGAGAGAGCAAGTGGAAGGAAATAGTGGATTTAATTAAGCAGGTAAGAACCACTGACAAGGGTGTTTGGTCTTGGTCTTGGAAGGGCCACGGGGATGATGTTAATTTAATTGTAGAAGATTTTGGCCTCTGAGAACAATGGGAAGATATTAAAAAGCTCTGACAGATGGGGGTGTCCACACTTAGGCTGCAGAGAAAGGAAGGGTAGAGAAAGGCAAGGTTGCACGAGAGACCTGTTAGGAGACTTTTGCAATAATCCAGGCAGGTACTCATGTTGGCTTTGACCAGGAAAGTGGAGGTAAGGAGGGGGATGATGGATCTGACTATATTGTGAAGACAGACTTGATCAGAGGTGAGGCATGAGGAAGAGGAAGATTTGGGTGGAAAGCCCCTGGATTGGGGCATGGGAGACATGATGCCATTTACTGGTGCAGAGAATGCTTGGAAGAAGAACACGAGTTTGAGGTACAGGGGATTAACACAAGACTTATCTTTCGGGTGAACTGAGGTTTACACGTGGGCTATCAAGCTAGAGGCGCCAGTCTTGGCTGCATGGATCCAGCACTTAGAATAGAGAAATGGGCTGAAATCATACATATCCGAGCTGTCCACTTTTAGATGCTGTATAAATCCATGCAGCAGGCTGAGGTTATCAAGGGTAAAAGGCAGGTGAGAAGAGGTGAAGGCCCAGGACAAGCCCCAGGGAGCAACTGTTTGGTCTGTTAACATACATCTTATGGGAGATCCTCTCTGGCAAGGTTTAGGATGGGGCAACAAGGTCGAAGGCAACATTTAGAGATCAGAAGGAGAACTTTGCAGAGGCAACTGGAAACAGGCAACCAGCACGGCAGGTGAAAAGCCAGGAGAGTGTGGTATTGTGTGAGGCAATGGGAGGCTGTGGGACCATTAGGATGGCGGAGAATCCAACTCAAACTGGGTTAAACACTAACATGTAAAGTCTCAGGACTTGATTTTTCTCTACCAACTCAATGACTTATTACTAGGCTATATAGAGTTCCCCATCCTGAATATTTCTAATGATGAAAATGACTTATTTTTTTTTTGAATTTAGAATGAAACATGTGAAGTAATTAAAAAAATGATCTATGGGAGCAGGAGGTGGGATGGGTGGAGGAAGGCAAAGGGGGACAATTTGGGATGGCTATATTAGAATAACAATGAAAAAAAATCAAATGACCATAAATGTAAAGTTTAAAAAAATGATCTAGTTGACACACTTCTGATTTGAGGGCCAGCAGAAAAGTAACTCCAGATAGTAACTCTTTATAAATGCTGTTTCTGAATTGTTAAGTCGAATGTTTTGACAAAAGGAAATACTGAAAATCATCTTCCCAATATTGTCATGTGGTGTGGGGCATGTTTGGTATGTCATCTTGTGCACTGATGTTCCCATGGTTTCCCAATCCACTTTTGAGTTCTGACTGTGATAAGATAGAGTCTAAAGAATGAGATTTAAGTGAAAGACTTGAAAATGCAAATTAAGAACAATATTATTTGAAGGATTTACACCATGTATTTTCTCTCTTTGAATTATGCTTTGAAATGTATCATTTATAGTACATATTTTAAATGATCAATTTTTTTGCCCTGACTGGTATGGCTCAGTCGGTTGGGCATCATCCTGCAGAGCAGGAGGTCTCCGGTTCGATTCCTGGTCAGGGCACATGCCTGGAATGTGGGTTTGGTCCCTGAAAGGCAACTGATCATTGATGTTTCTCTACCTCTTTCTCCGTCCCTCCCCCCTTCTTCCCTCCCTTTCCCTCTTTCTTAAAAAAATAAATAAATAGGGAAATAAAATCTTTAAAAAAATACAAAATGATCAAATTTTTGGAGGGTTTTATCGGACCTCCTTTAATTCTTAAGTACGACACACTGAATAAAGAATGTAGCTGCTTGTTTTGGTTGATGAGTTGAGTTATTCACGAGAAAGTGCAATGTAAAATTGCTCTCATTTCAGGATGCAGTAGAGAAGTTCTGCCAAAGTGCAGGAAATCAGATTTCTGTAGCTGAAGTCATGTTTGAAACATGCTAAGAAGCTTTTCTACTTAAAAGATTCTTCACGTAGGTTCTGGTGGGACTTCGGGTATTAGCATACGTTACTGGAATTTTGTGTGGCAGACATCTTTGGCGTGGAGGGAGAGTGTTCCAAGACCAAAGACAAAGTGAAATATTGTTCGTGTTAGGAGGCTGAATGAACCAGTTCTGGGGGTGAGGGTCTCACCCAGCAGGGTGTCTGTGAGCTGATTTTGGGGTTCCATTGCATCCCTCCAGGCGGTAGTGCTTTCAGAGAGACAGAAAGGCTCCCCTTCCTTTTTTTTTAAAATTATTTTATTGTTGTTCACCTAAGTTGTCTGCATTTACCCCCCACCCCCAACCCCAGGCAAACCCACCTCCCTCCCTTGCTTCCACCCTCCCCCTTGGTTTTGTCCATGTGTCCTTTATAGCAGTTCCTGAATACCCTTGTCCCCATTATGCCCTTCCCCCTCCCCTCTGGTTACTGCCAGATTGTTCTAAATTTCAATGTCTCTTGTTATAATTTGTTTCTCTGGTTATATTTTGCTTGCTTACCTCACAAGCGTCTTGGCTGTAGCTGATCTGGCCTCGGTGCCTTCTCTCATGAGTCCTTATATAAAACCCCTTAACATTTCATATAGTAAAGGCTGTGTGATGATGTACTCCTTGAACTTGACCTTATCTGACTTCAGTTCGATTCTGTCTGTTCTGGTTGTTTATTTTTCGCTATTGAGTTCGTTGTTTAAACTCTCTGGTTGTGAGTGGCGGCGCAGTGCGTCCACCTACACCGCCACCTTGGCGGAAGTCCCAAGGCTCCCCTTCCTTAAAAGCACGTTACCCTTCTATTAAGAGAAGTGTCTGTACATGTGAAATGCATTGATACAGCTTTAGTTGCGAATCCTAACATTAATTAATTAAAACATGATCATCAGAAGCATCTTCTTGTTAGCAGAGAAGCTAGGAAAACATCTCACTGACTTGAAGCTTTCTTTGTTTTTTCCTACCTGTCTGGGGTGAGATTTTGTTTAGTTCTGTTTGAAAAATGTGTATGTGGACTAGTGTGGGCTGAGAGCTTTGTATGAATGACATAGTTTTAGGATTGAAATAATAGAAAAGGCACTGTGAACACAGCTAGTGGACGTTTCTGAATTAGCACATGCCATCGAATAGCTGGAGCAAGGTACAGTTGAATGGCGCAGCTCTGAAGATTTTAGGACGTCAGACACAAATCTTTTTCCTCAGTTCCAGTAATCCCGACATGATAATTCATTTTGAAGCTGTTGGGTAGCTTTTCTCTTTCTATGCTAAGCTCACTACCGTTTTGTCTCTGACATTTTGAGACAATTTTTGGACGATCATTTTAAAGTTATTTTAAATTACTTTCATTCTTATTTTGATGTCATTTAATTTATCATATAATCACGACTTCATGCTCACGGCTGCCCTTGGAAGGCGGTTTTAAATCCATTTTACTCCTCAATCAACGTATTCTTTATTAAAAGGCTTAAAAGGATTAAAATAAGTTCATTACATTTTTTAAGCCTCTGTTGCATTTTGGAATATTGTTTCTGATGTTTCATTGGCATGGAGTATTCAATCTGTGCAGGAAAAAAGAGATAAGAAAAAGAATTCCTTTTCCATTACTGAAGCTGAGACATAGGGAGTCTGAAGTGGCTGTGAATTCTTTGCGTAAATCCCATATTTTTCCTTCATCCTTCTTTTTATTTTTAAAAAGGTAGATTTCACATAAGTACCTACCACTTTAATTGAGGATGTCTGGGTCAGAAAATATCACTCTCTCACTATATCTCTTATCATTTAATTTCTGAGACAGTACAACTGCAGTCTAATCCAATGTCAGTTTTGTAATGGAGATCCATGGGAGACGCCTCAGTGTGTTCACTGGAACTGCATCAGTGCCAATGTGTGGATGGGGTGGCTCTGCCCCACTGCTGGCATCTGCCGCTCCCACCACCTTTCCTCACTCTCTCAGGCTTCCTCCCGACTATCCAGGTGAGTTGCAGGACACCTGGGCCGGGGGGAGGAGGCAGTGGTGCAGAGAGGAGGAGGTGGTGGCATTGCATTGACCAGCCATCCTCACTGTCCGCTGATGTTTACTTTTTCACCCCTGCAATGACTATGCCATCCCTAAAATGTGACTGGCTACAGTATATTTGAGGTTTTTTTTTTTTAATACCCAGGGAAAGTAGATAAGATATCATACTTATGAAAAATTTTTGAGAGTTGGAACTTCAACCTTTATAGAAATTTACAATTCCATTATTATACCTTATATTATATATATGGTTTATAATAATTATAACCATTTCACTTACAAATTCAGGGGTCCTTAATTATCCCAAAGTGTTAATAATCTTTTTCCTCTGTTGTCATCTCTGATACATAAATTAAAAAAAAAAAGATTTTGGAACTTTTTGCTGTCAGGTCTTACGACTTTTTTCAGTGAGCAGAACTGTTCCTACCTGTCTTGGTCTCATTACAATGTCCTCCCCACAGGAGGACACTGGGACCTGCTTCTTGCCTCTGCCACCACCTTCTCAGGGAGCCTCTCCTGCCTCTTCTTAATCTTTCCTTCCCCTGGTACAGACCCTTCCTCTTAGGTGTGACTGTCATTCTTGTCACCTCTCTCGAGTTTGTTTCCTGGTAGGTAGCTCATCTTTCCCACACCGAACTCTGCTCCAAGATCTCCAGCCCAGCTGGGTCCAGACCCACCTCCCTGGCCAGAATGGTGCTGGGACGTCCCTGGCATATGCCATGGGACAAGGAACAAGGATACAGAGCACATAAAACCAAAGGATCTTGTTTCCACAGTAAATGAGCCTTTAAATCAACCAAAGAGTGTGGCTGTGCCTGCAAGGTGCTGGTGTCTGAGGTTGTCTGCTGGGTGAGAATCCAGACGTCTGCCCAGCAAGTGGGGTGGACGCTCCAGCATGTCTTTCCAGGCAACAGAAGATAGTGGAGCGACTCCACCAGCTACAGGGCAACTAGTTGGAGTCCTGGTTAGTAAGATCTGCATGATGAGGTACAGCACCTTAAACAGCTTGGGTATTTAAGGGACAATATTTGGTGGATGACATAGGACAGCTGCAATGACTGAACCTGCTCACACCCATGTCCTGCCGCCCAGGCTAGCAATAGATGTAGATACAAATCGGTTGGGTTCGCTTTTCCTGTTCCTTAACCCACCCAGGATGCCGAGCCTTTCCATGGTGGAGTAGATCCCAAGTATTGCATCCATGTCCTTTGAAATCATGTGTTCTAATTAAGTATAAACCACGATTGTGTCAGATAGTCATAACAAAAATAGACCATATTTGTTTTCAGCTCATGAGGATTATTGCACAGGCCCACCCCCATTACTCACCCACCCTGGTGATTTGGGAGCTGATGCTGATGGAGGTCCTAAGTCACGGGTCCTCTCTTGCCTAATGTCCTCTGTGATGGGCAGCAGCACTTGTGAGATGCAGTTTGTGATGGTGGATGGGCCCATGTGGGGTTCGGTTACCACAGCCATCAATGAATTCACGTGCCAACGAGTGAATTCATTCACGGCTGACACATAGGCTTTTCTACTTCCCTGATTGCCTGGAAAATCCCGTGGTACTTTTCTGACTCCTTGCCATGGACACACAAGTGCAGACTGTGGTAGGACAGGTTTTTGCAGCCTGAAGAAGCTAAGTTTGCATATGCCCCCAAGGGCCTCCAGTGCAGTATCTTAAAAAGGTTCAAAGGCTCTTCAAATAGGTGATCTGGCTTCTGAGTTACCACAGTGCCTGTCTTGACTTTTTAGTAGAAAATGTTCTTAAGGATTGAAATCCATTCCCTGCTTTTATTCCTACATAGTCACCAAGATCTACACATCTTGGTAGTGTTAGTGACCTTCCTCTTATAACATTTTATTCCACTGAATTATTATTACTATTAATGCTGTTCCACTGAATTAGCTGTGTGATATGACCTGAACACATCCTATGTTTTATACCTTGTCATCAAAACATTTAATGTAAGAGGTGTCCCTCTTAGAAGTGTCTGGTTTTAGCTAATAGTACAGTCACAATATAGTTTCCACGACTCCATGTTGAGCCTGATTGGTGAGATACTCCAGAAGGGGAGATTCGGGCTTTTGATTTCCCACCCCAGCAGCAGGAAGGTGAGCCGCTGTCACTCGTACAACCATGTCCTGGCTCCGTAGCATGGTCACACGGCTCTCCCCAGGGACCGGCCGCTGCCTGCCCCTCTGTCTTCATGTCATCACGCTCTGACTTCTACTCTGTGCTCCACAGTTGCCAGAACCCCGAGTTCCTTCATGCCTCTCTGCCTTTGCTTATGCTATTCCCTCCCCCTAGACTGCCTTTCCCTACCTTCTTTACCGAGACTCCTCTGGTTCATTCTTTAAGACTCTGAATAGACGGCATTTCCGCCAGGAATTGTTCCCCCAGCCACTGCCCCCTCCCCCTCCACACAATGTGAGCCCTATTTGCACTCAGGGCCTCTCTGTACTATAGCACTTCCTCCTTGTGCTGAAATAGACCTCGGCCCTCTCGCCTCTGCTTTGTGCAGGGTGAGGTCACCGTTTGCTCATCAGTGCATGGGTGTCATCTGTCACCCAGTGCAGTGTGCTCCTCAGGGTGGCTTGAGAGGGTGCTCACCAGCTGAGCTGTCATGGGAGCATTGGGCTTTTGCAATAAAACAAGTTAATAATAGATCAAAGCCACAGCTGAAAAGATAATTAAAAAATGTACTGCTTCTGATCCCTTGGAATTTTGGGTCTAACCCTTTCCTAGGCGTCTAACCCAGTTAGAAAATATTGCATTCAGTAAATACAGTGAGATATGTAAAATATTCTTTTTCACTTGTCTTCATTTTTTTTAATCTTTTCTACTTTTTGTGTTGTTGACACTGTTACAGATGTCCCTGTTCCTTCCCACCCTGGCCTACCTCCACCCAGCCCCCACCCCTTTTTTCCCTCTGGCCATCCCCACACCGCTGTCTGTGTCTGTGGGTACTGCGTGTATGTCCTTTGGCTCATCCCTTCACCTTCTTTCACGCAGTGCCCCTCCCCTCTCCCCCTGACAACTGTCTGTCTGTGCCATACATCCGTGCTCCTATTTCTGTTTTGTTTGTTAGTTCTTGCCAAAGGAAAAAAGCTGAGAAGGGCAAAGCGTTTGTGCGTGCGCATGTTTCATGAGTTTCTTGTCGTTCTTCTTTTAAGATGACATGATTTCATAGCCATTGAAAGAGTTGTGGAGTAAATACTCTAGAGGAGAGCATCTCAGAATTTAATGTGTCAACCAAACATCTGCGGCTCCTTGTAAGGATGCAGATTCAGACTCAGTAGGTCTGGCAAGGGACCTGTGATTGTGCATTTCTAATAAGCTCTCAGGGGACATCAGTGCTACCACTCCATGGACCCCACCGAGGAGAGCGAGGCAGTAGCATTCAGATGGTGTCTCAGTATTTTCATCCATTGAGACTTTTAAAGCAAGATTGCTTCCTTCTGTTTCAAAATGCTCAAAAAACACCGCAGATGACTTGATTATAGGAAAGCTGAGCGAAACTCATGTTGTCTGTCTAGGGACGGTTTGGAGTCTCTAGCTCATGCCACAAACAACGTACGAGGCATCCTAATTACTTTCAGCCCTTTTTCCTGGCGGTCGGATTTAGATGGGAAGGGAGGACATCTCACTGTGCTCCTTAGTAAAATTTTACTGAGGGTCTCTGGTCATCCTGTGGCGTTTTCCAAACCAATTCATTGGCTCCCGTTCCCATTGGGTGTGGAGTGGAATATTCTTGCAGGAGAATATCCTTGTATCCCGAGATTAGGATGTTTTTCCTGGTCCTATAAACCCTTGGACATTAGTTTCCTAGGGCTTCCATAACAAAATACTGCAAAATTGGTGGCTTTTAAACAACAAAAATCTAATACCTCACAGTTCTGAAAGCCAGCAGTCAAAATCAAGGTGTTGGCAGGGCCTCATGGCCGAGTTCCCTCAAAGGCTTCAGGGAGAATCCTTGTTCACCTCTCCCAGCTTCCGGTGGCTTCGGAATTCCTTGGCGTGTGGCAGCATCACTCCAGTCTCTGCATCTGTCCTCACGTGGCCTTCCTCCCTGTGCCACTCTGCGACTTCGATCTCCCTCTCCTGTCTCTCGTAAGGATGCCAGCCACTGGATTTAGGACACACCCTACATTCAGGATGATTGTATCCCTAGATCCTTCATTACATCTGCAAAGATCTAATTTCCAAACAAAATCATGTTCATAGGTACTGGGGTTGGGGCCAGGACATATTCTGGGGGGGATACTGTTTAATCCACTGTACCCTAATTCCCTGAATCCATGGCGGGTCCAAGACAGCGAGGTTGGTGCAAGAGAATGACTCCTGCAAACACCCTGCCCTGCGCAGAGCACGGTGGGAGGTGCTTTGCTCCCGTGCGTTGGGGGTTAGGAAGGCACCTGCGCCATCGTTCCAGCCCTCCGAGTAACTTGAAGGAGAATTAGAGAAGCAGCAGTGAGCAGGTATTAGATTTTCATATGCAACAGAGCCCTGGCAAAGGATTTTTTAAGCGTTTTTATTTAATCTTTGCAACTGCGATATTACAGACTGATTCCTTCATTTACAAGAAGCTTCCTTTAGAAAAATTATCAGACTATGTTTATTCATTTCTGCCTCTTTTTCCCTTTCTAATTTTCTACGTCTGTACGAGCCTCTGTATTCCTCTTTTCTCCTCCCTTTCCTCCAGCCGACCAGCTCCCTAGCTGCTGACTGGTCTATTCAGTTATTTTTACTCTATCTCATTCCGGAAAGTACAAAGGCATTTTTCATGCATCTGGATTATAAATGCCTGTAGGTCTTCATTTGTTGTTCATTAATTATTTAGATAATAAGAAGAATTTAGTAGCCAACACTGATTAATGGGAAGGTAATGTATTTCTAAGGCAGTTGAAAAAGATGGTTCGATTGATCAGAAATTCAGTTCATGCTCAGTTTCGCGTGTTAGCAGGTCGTCCGCAGCATGATGTATTCCCGTTGCATCAAGTGAGTTTCATAGTTGAGCACGTATCTCCTTGGCTAGGTGCTAAGGAAAGGGGGCGAGATGGTGGGCATGAAGTGAATTCTTAATTGCATCACTTCTCTAAAGAGGTTAAACTCTGTTACTATTGATGTCTGATGAACCTGGTGTTTTTCCACCTCACTGTCAGATCCAAAGTGTGAACACTTGGGTTACTCCCTCTTCATCAGCTTCCTCGGTCCCAAGAAGTTGGATAAAATAAAATCTCTGCTAAAACGGTGAGGAACCCTGAGGCTCCATCCAGTCCCTGAGAGATGACATTTCTCCCCTTATTAAAGGCTGTACGGGAAGCCCTCCTGCCTTCCATGCTGCCTGGCAGATGGAGCTCAGTTTTGCTGGCCTCAGCCCGTCCAGAGGTCCAGAGTTCTCTGCGCCTGGTTTTGCCGCTCTGAGCATCAGCTTTGACTCCGATTGTCAGGTAGAGGCCTCCCAGGACAGATGTGCGTGCTTGTGTGCTTTCTCTCTATACACACACACACACACATGCACGCATGCATATAGATATATGTGTGTGTATATATATATATTATATATATATGTGTGTGTATATAATATATATATATATATATAATATAATATAATATAATATACACACACATATAAGAATACCTAGCAGGGTCTTTTCCTATAGATTCCATTCAGATGGCAGAAGGCTTTGACGGGAATGGCAGCTCTCCATCAGTGATGGGAATGACATACGGCTCCCTGCCTGGTTGTAGTCAGCCCTGGAGACCAGGCAGAGCAGCTTTGCACCTGTGTCTTCGGGTTCTCTTCCCTGCAGAAAGGTGCAAGCTCTGAATTAGTTTGGGGAGGAACTGTCTCTGCCTAGATCTTACCTTCCACCTTACCTGTGGGCCCATGTGGTTCTTCCTGTGGATCAACTTCTTGCTTCGAGACTCGGATTACTGGGTCTCAGGCTCTGTATTAGTTTCCTGGTGTTGCTGTGCCAAATGACCATACACATAAAGGCTTAAAAGAACACATTTTTTAAAGTACACTTCTGTAGGTCTGAAATGGTTTTCAGTGAGCTGAAATTGAGGTTTCTGCATGGCTACGTCCTTTTCTGGAGGATTTAGCAGAGAACCCATATCTTTGCCTTTTCCAGTTTGTAAGGCCACCTGCGCCCCTTGGCGCATGGCCCCTTCCTCTGTCTTTAAAGCTAGCGATGGCCGATCAGATCCTTCTCAAAGCATATCTCTCTGACACTCACTTTTCTGTCGTCTTCTTCCACACAGAAGGATCCTTATGGCCACCTCTAACCCACCTGGATAACTCAGGATAATCTGACTATTTTAAGGTTGCATGGTTGGCAACCGGTGAATCCGGAACCTGTACATATGTGACATCACATGGTACAGGAGTGTTAACGATCCCAGGAAGTAAGGCGTGAACATCTTTGGGAGACTATTTTCTGCCTCATGCGGACTCCACAAACTCCTTGCATCTTAGATGCACCAGTTTGAGACTGAGCGGATGCATTTGAAGCTGGGGCTCTGGCACCAGAGGGCTTGGGGTTTCTTGCCTTCATAAAGAATGATCTTTGTGACCTTAGGCAAATTCTAGCTCCTCTGGGCCTCTGATCCTTGAATCACACAATGGACATGATCGTGGGGCCGCCCTCACGGAGTCACCGTGGTTTTAAATAGGATAATGCTCATAAACAGTTTGCACAGCATTTGGAGAGCTAATATATTAGCTGTTAGTAATTATTATTGCTGATATATTGTTGAATTAATTTTGTGGATCATGGAGGGCACAGCTGTGCCCTGCAAAGCTCAGTTAGTACATACGCCTGCATTAGCGTTTGCCTTCTCTGGGTGGAGGCAGAGTTGCTTTTTGGAAGCATGAAAGCCCGTTTAGAAGTAGAGACTCTATTATATGTGCTACCCTGTCCTGACAGTGCATAGTGCTATTTTCCCTTCCCATGTCCAGTGTCCTGTGGAGGACACAGCACAGTGGAGGTCTCTTCTCCATCCTCCCCAAGCTTCTGCGTGAGAAGGGAGCCTTTGTTACCCAGTTTCACCAGTTGCCTGGACTGTTGTAAAACACAGACTATCTCTTGGCTAACAGACCACTTGAGGATTTGTTCAGTAGGGATACATCAGCTGTGTTTATGAGAAATGTGGACAGTGCAGAGGGTCTGTGTGATAGAATGAAGGGCTGTCTAGCTGCCAGACCTTATGCTGTGACATTGGACTTCCCTGAGCACCTGGTCAGCTAAGGGGCAGGTAAGAGCAGGGAAGGGTTTCTGACTTGGAACCTTCTGTTGCTAATCGTTTCTGGCGGAGGGGCCCTGACTGCGTCTTCAAGTTGCCTATTACCAAAGCAGGTCTGGGGTAGATTGTATCTAAGTATGAGGGGTTTTAGTAGACTAAACCATCTTGGGGAGTCAGAGGGTCTTGGATCTCCCTCTTTATGATTGGGCATAGAGAGGGATTCCTCTAAGTTCTGTAGAAGTAGTTAATAGAAGAGGAGAGAATCAGGGGGTGGGGGTCATTATTAAATTGTTGCCTGTGCCAGAAGAAGGAGGCTCTGTGT
Organism: Micronycteris hirsuta; assembly: GCA_004026765.1. NCBI lineage: Eukaryota > Metazoa > Chordata > Mammalia > Chiroptera > Phyllostomidae > Micronycteris > Micronycteris hirsuta. Next base: position 18,446 of record PVJI01011526.1, on the reverse strand, counting down.
TTGTATCTTTATAACCTGAGGAGCATTGTTGTATGGAGAAGCCTGGTTTGTATCCTCTGGAAACGAATGTGCTGGATCATTGAGTCCTCATTTCCTTTGCAGTTTTCTAATTCCCTTCACTTGAGATGCTGCTCAATGTTTTCAAGAGAACCTGTTTTTACTGTAAATTGTCAGCTAGCACATATAAGCACTTCATTAAATTGTTAACATGTATGCTCTTACTGTAAGCAATTATAGTTCTATCGAAGTTGAGTTTACAGTGTAAAATAAATATGAGAATATGATGTTCTAGCTTTATAGTATAAGAAAAACTTTTATAAAGAAGAAAGGGGATGATTATATACTTTCAAATGTGGGAGAGATCTATGAAGTCTTTCCCTCCAATCATTTATATTTCTTTCAACTTGACCTTTTAGGCAGTAAGAGGATTTGTTAACCAAGAGACGGGTCCAGAGGGAACCGAGAATTATAAGTTCTGGTCAGATGGTGTGCCTCTCACTGTTGCTGGCTCTCAGGCTGAATTTTCACTCAGCGAACAGTCCTGTTCAGTCAGAGAGCCCTTCTAAAAGGATATTTAAATTTTACATGAATGTGCTTATTCCAAGTTTCTGGCCAAATGAACTCTCCCACTTCTTGGAATTTTTTGTGTATCTTTCTTTGTACATGTTCACTACAGCATTCATGGAATCCTGCAATAAGTTAAGCTATTGGTACCCTGCCTCCTGGTATTGAATTTCCTGCCTCAAAATGGTCTGCATCAAAGCCAGGGGGTGCCAATCTGCCCATGTAAAGTGGTTAATAAAAACCACGTCTGCTGCCTCATGTGCAGGAAAGTAGGGAATAAAGTAGGAGTCGGTTCCCTGTTTCCACTCTCTCCCCCTCTACCTCACCCGATCCCTTACTTCTCTTTGAATTAAAATTGAATTTTTCTTCTTTTATAGACACATATTCTAGCAATTCCTCAGCTGGTTTCTAACTTACTGATTATATAGTGCAAGATTGGGCGCATGGGCAAGCGTTGGAGGGGAGACTGATCTTTTAAATTGTGTCCACAGTTGCATGATGCAAAAATTGTTGGGGAGCACCAACAATTGTTTTCCCCAGGGGAGCACCGGGCACTGGGTAGGGCCCGGGCCTCCAGCTGTTTGTTCTGGCAGAAAGAGAGCCAGTCCTCAGCATCCCTTTAGCCTCGGAGAAACGAAGTAGAGCAGAAAGCCAAAATATGATGATGAGATTCAGTCGGGGGAAAGGGAATAAAGAAAATTGGAAAAAAGCATGAGCTCGGTGAGAGCAAATTGCCCCAGGCTGCCAAAGAAAATAGTCTGTTAACTCCTACCTTGCTCTGAGTAGGAAACCTGTGTTTTCAATAGCGGGAGAGCTGCTGTCTTGGACAGAAGGAAGGAGGGGAGCCTTGGAAAGGCCAAGTGAACTCGATCTCAGAAAGCAGAAGAGTTAAGAGATCAAGGTGGCTGTAGGAACAGACAGTGAAGGGAGGTAGAACTTTGCTCCTGCATATTAAATTTTACTCAGGATATATTATTATCCCAATTTCTTCCCTGCCCTTTGCAGGAAAGAACATTTGCTATATGTTTAAAGGCAAGGAAGATGTGTCTTCTGAAAGAAATAGAGTATTTGGGGCACGGAGTGGGCACTTAAAACTTTAATTACTTAAGAATGCTCTAAAATGGTTTACATATGGCTACATTGGACAAATAGACTTTATTGAAGGATGCTGAGGAGTCTTATCATGAAGGAGTAGTTCCCCTTTACAACAATTTCCAACTTTATTTAACCATGATACCACATTTCCCTTTTTTTAACCTTTTGCTTTTTATAGAGGCACTGGTTGGTGAAACCAATGTAGAGGGAATGCTTGTCTATGTCTGCCATTTTACAAATGAGGGATGGGGCCAGAAGAAAATGTCCTTGTCCAGGATTCTTCGTTCTGGAGGAACTGAGTGTGGACTAGAATCCCAGTGTTCAGTACAGAGCCAGTCATGGTTAGCTCTTGGCTCGTGGGAGGGATGGGAGTCCCAGCCCCCAACAGGAGCACCCTTCGGGTGTCGTGCCGCATACGTTCCTGTGTCCGTGCACCCGTGAAGGATGGTTTTGCACTGAGTAAAATTTTTGTTGGATCCAAAACTCATGCCTGTGGTAAAGAGACCCAAGAAGACCTGGTGGTATGACAAGAGTTTGACCTCGCTGAATTCCCAGCTCTCATTTCAAAACGATTCAGATAAATCATATGTTCCATCGGACTCGCAGCAGCTGTAGCTCATTGAAAGCAGATCTGAGGACTTTCCATTGCTTCTCTTTCCTGTAGCATCAGGCCATTATGGTTTCGCCACAGGTCCCATTCATTACCTCTTAAGTAGGAATAAAGAGGAGAGCTGTAGGCTTGTGCTTTGTTAGGTTAGGAAAGGAAAGAAGAGTTTATAAATGCTATTAATGGGGGAGGATGATGATTAGAAGCTGCTTCTACAGGATGACCTGATGTAGCCTAAGTAGCGCTAACCATCGGGTGGAAACCATTCCTAATTATGCTTCCCACTTGAGATGCTATTTCATTTTTTCAGAAATGTATTTGACATTGTAGGGTTCTTATAATATCTGATTCTCATAGTGAAGGTGAAAGTGATTGGGAAAGAAAGAAATTGGCAACTTCTAATTAAAGGCATATATTTTTCCTCATAACGGCAAATGCAACCTGAGACAGCTATGTTAGCTGTGCAGTCCTAAGTGAAAATGCTCAGGTTTTTAGTCAAAATGTTCTAGAGACCGTGATTTATATCCAGTCTGACTTTTCTTCAGGGGATTTGAAGCTCAGTATTCCCATTCTTAATAGAGAACCTTGAGTGCTACACGAGATGGGGGTCCTTGTTACTTCTGTGATGTCCCTGCTAAGTCAGACTTCTTCAACCTGAGGTTTTCAGTAAGACACTTCTTTTTTTTATGCTTTTATTTTTATTTATTTTTATTTTATTGGTTTTAGAGAGAGAAGAAGGGGGCAGAGATAGAGAGAGAAATACAGATTTGTTGTTCCACTTATTTATGCATTCATTGATTGATTATTGTATGTGCCCTGACCAGGGATCGAACCTGCAATCTTGGTGTATTGGAAGGATGCTCTAAACAATGGAACTACCCAGCCAGGGCTTTTTTTTTTTTTCATTTTAACTAAAAATACTTTATCTGTCAATTACAGTTGATATTCAGCATTATTTTGTTAGTTTCAAGTGTACAGCATAGTGCTTAGACATTTATATAATTTACGAAGTGATTCCCTCCCAGTAAGTCTAGCATCAAGTACTATTTCACACATATGGTCAGCAGAACTTTATTTTCATAAATACTTCATGTGTCTCTATCCCGAAAGTTCCTTAGGGCTGTATTTTATCTCGTAGCAGTGGTGGACTTCAAACATGGCTGTTTTTGTAAAAATGCTTTATTTTTTAATCAAACACAGTAATTTGAACAAGCTATTTTCACAGCTGAGTTCTCAGTGCTACAGATTTATGGTGTGTTTCATATGTTCTTACTTAGCTCTCCACTCTTGACTTGTTTATTTTTTACGGCACATGTCTTCTTGTAAACAGGACCCTCTTCTTGAGATCCAACTGTGGGGTTATTAGTACAAGGGCTCGTTACCGGGCTCCTTAGTGAGGGGTTAAGAGACATGGTTCAGAAATTATTTTCTGACCAAACACATGCACGATGTTTTCCTCCCATGGAGATATGACCCAGACTTGAATTTCTGAAATCTTTGCATGCTCAGAATGTTGGTGCTTTTGATATTATCCGTCTCACGCTCTTTCTTGCATTGTTATCTTCCAGCTGAACCACTAGGTGCGGGAGATAAAGAATTCTAAAGCTGAAGTCAAGAACTGTAATGCAGCCATGAGTCAGATCCTAAAGCTGTCTTCTTTATGTCCTGTGGTCAACTGTTAGTGAAATTACCCCTTGACATGGATCTTAAGTGGGTGGATCGAGAGGTCTTTATTGATGATGTGGACAGGGACTAGTGCTGAGCAAAGAGTCTTATTTTGAGTGAAGACTACAAATTATCTTCACTCCATTTAGCAAGGATATTGCCTCCAAAGCAAATTATTTAGACTAATGCTGACATTGTCGAAAAAGTGTCAGACCCCTTTACTCAATAAAATGAGAATATAAAGGAATATGTTAACCAATGCTGGCATTGTGATTTCCTTTCCTAATTCAAATTAATTAGTTTTTATAAAGCAAAAGATGTAAAAGCACATTTTTTTCCTTAGGTTCAGAGTCTAAATGAATGTCTGCTTAAACTGGCAAGAATAATTCTAATACACATATGGCTCCTTTGCTTATAGATAATTAGACAATTCAGCTTATAAACAAAATTATAGACTTTGTTTATAGATATATCTTTATCTATTACTTATGTGAGTATTCTCCACATCATTTGACATGCTTCCAGATTTCCCATGTGTTAAAAGTCACATGCTGTATAAGGCTGTTATAATTTACCTTCACATTGGACTGATGCAAAAAAAAAAGTCTTATTCTTCAAAACTTGGACATCAAATCAAGTAGAAACAAATAGATCAGAAAAATCCTGTCATTTTCACATATTTAAAGGTGAATGGTAATTTTATGATGACAAATCAAAGACGTTTTATGTCTATGCCTATATCCAGAAAAGGCATTTTTCAGTCTAGAGCGCAGATGGCAAACACAATGCCCGTGGGCCGCACCCAGCTCTCCACCTTGTTTCTACCCGGCGGCAGCGCCAAGCTCCTTGCCCCTAGTTAAGGAGTAGTTACATGTATACAGTCCTAAAGTTACACTCGGCCCTTTGAAGGCAACTGCAAGGTTGATGTGGCCTGCAGTGAAAATGAGTTTGACACCCCTGTCTAGAGCCTTCAGTGAAAGACTGATGAGTCTATCTGGAATTGGGAAAATGCTGGACGCACCGTGGGTGTGCTGTGGGTGATGTACTGATGGATTGTACTGTCTATAATGAGCGTCTCTGTATCAGTACTGTCTTATGTGAAAAGAAATTTGCTTATCAATGCAAGGAAAACCACTGGTGTATGTTAATTTTATGCAAGCATCTTTTCGCTTTCTAACTCACTCCTCAATGATGGCATTGTAATTGGATTTCTGAAGGAACATGCCCAGAAAGTAATTTAAAAGGAACCTGTTAATCAGAAATCCCTCCAAATGTGTGCAATAAAAATGAAGACACATGGCCTTTGTCTCAAAATGCAAAATGGCCAGTTTTCCCCAAATACTATAATTTGAGAGAGACTTACCTACTGCAACAGGTAATTCTCAGTGACGCTGTAAACTCTACCATTAGAGAATTCAAAGTTTCATCTCTTGGTGTCAAGCATTTTTCTCTCACCTTGGCCTTGAGATGCAAAAAACACAAGATCGTGATAATGTACCAAATTTTTTAATTCCTCAGTCTTCCTGAATGTTTTTCATTTGCCTGTGTCTCAGAAGAGAAATCAGGATCTCCCTGTGTTGTATAGTTTAGGGAAGGACAGGAAGTGTAGCTTCCCTGTCCTTTGAAGAGAGAAAGGAGAGGGAACCCCAGCTCTGTGAGTCACTAGCTGTGTGGCTTTGCCACGTTGCTACATCACCCAGTTGTCACTAACTTCATCTGTAGGATGCTCTGCCATCCGAGTGCCGTGGAGTTTTGATCAGATAATACATGTCACGTAATATACAACGTAGCACCTGGTCGGTAGTAAATGGTGATGCAACTGAAATCTTCAAAGGATAATACTTGGGAAAGTTTGAGGCAACAAGTAATTTTGTAGGTGCCTTTCCATTTGTAATACCAGCGAATAATAATAATGTGAGTAAAACACCATAGCAGCTCACATGTATTGTGTTTGCTTCATACCAGGCTCTTCGCCTTCTACCATTTTATTTTCCATCCCAGCAATGTGTGGAGCAGGTACAAGTAAATAACCCAAAATGATTAGCAGAACAAGTGATTCTTTCAAGTTGTAGCGAGCGCCCAGAGTGCGGTGGGACGCAAAGATGAGAGGACTTCGAGAGTGATAGTGCTTGATTTTCTTAATGCTGGTAATTAATTGGACCAAAGATAAGCCCAAGTTTTATATCGGGGAAGGAACTACCTGTATTTTGCCATGTATAATGTGCATCCATGTTTTTGGTGCAAATGTTCAGGGGAAAAAAAATCTTTCGTTTTAATTTTTAATTCATTTTTTATTTATTTATACTTAGGAACAAAACTATCATATTACAGAGTATTATTTTGCACACAGATATCATTATTGCTTTCTGGAGTGACAATTTTAATGGCATAAACATAAATATATTAATCAAAAACATATAGATACAGAATTGGTACTACCCAATGCACAACCTTTTTTTTTTCCCTCAAAAATTTGGGCAGAAAAACTGTGCGTTATACACAAAATACAGTAATACTTACTGAATTTCATGCATTTCAATCCATTTAGTGTTTACGTCCACCTCAAGGAAAGTGATGTCACCGATACGGTAGCCGAGGCTGAGAGAGGCTGGGTGCTGGGCTAATGGACACACAGCTGGTAACTGATACAAACTTAGCTGCATTTAGGACTCACTACTCCAGACCCATGTGCCTTCCTTAGGCCACGCTGAGGTGACCAGGACAATGACTGTGCCATTCACAGAAACAGGAAAACCAGGATCCCAGACTGGAGTTTGGGGATAAATTCAATTTGAGCCAGTTTTTCTGATAGACTTGAGAAGCCATTATAGTGGGATTGGCCAGATGGCAGTTGGATCAGCTCCGAGAGATGTGGATTTAGGGACCATTCCCAGACCCTCTGATCATATGGCTGACGGAGTAGCTGAGATTCACTTTTACACTTAGGGAAATCTCTCTCGCTCTCTGTCTTTTTCTGTGTGCGTGATCTTGTATGCACATGCATGGTTCAGGGGTTCTTGGCACTAGGGATATTTTGGCCTGGATCCTGCTTTGTTGGGAGGGCTGTCCTGTCCAGCACCCCTGGCCTCTCTACACGGTATATGCCAGTAGCATCCTTCCCACTACCGCCCGATGTCCTGACAACCAAAGTGTCTCCAGACTTTGCCAAGTGTCCTCTGGTTGGGGGGGGGGGACCACCCTGGGTTGAGATCCACTGCCCTGTGTGTGTGTGTGAATGTGTATATGCACACGTGTGTGCGTTATGGGCATGCATACACAACGGCATACACATGAATTATTGGGGAGGAGAGTGGGTAGATTGCATCGACAGCCTTGCTCTCTAGTTCTCTCCCCCTTCCTCTACCCGTGCCCACCGCCACGTCCTGTTACACCTTCTCTCACTGAAGAGACAGAGTGTGGAGTCATCTACCTTCCCCTTGGAATCTGGGCTCATCTGTGTGGTTGCAGGTTCAGCCTCTCAGCCTCAAGAGGTCGTGCGTGGTTCCCCTGCCCTCTCACACTGTTGCCATCCCCATGACCCAGCTGTGACCAACATAACACAGACCAGACAAAGGGCTGGCCTGCGAAGATGCCTTACTCAGTCCAGCCCGGCTCAGTGCAGAGTCCCAGCCAGTGTGTACATACATGCATGAGTTCAACGGAGATCCTCTGACCCTACTGAACCCCAGGGAGCAGATGCGCAAGAAATACAATTTCTTGGTGCAGTTCACTTGTGCTTCTGACATTTTTGTTCCAGAGCAAAAACGAGCTGATACAGGGAGGGAAGAAGAGAGACCACAAAAGCAGAGTGAGAAACAGGATTTAGAAAGGAGGGCCAAGGGAGAGGGACCATCACAAACCAATGGAAGGTGGCTGAAATGAGAAGAAGACCTGCAGTGTGTTACCTGGGCATCATTTTTAACCTTGATCCAGAACATTTCCGACGGAGTTAGGCACTGGGATTGGAGCAAAAATCAAGTTATAAGAGCGTGAACCAGTGGTGAAGCAGTTTAAATAAGATTTGCAGACTTTTCTCACCCAGAGTTTGACAAGGAAGAAAAAGATACACAGACACTAAAAAACGTTTCCAGAAATGAAATGCTGTCATGAGTGGTGTGTTCGATTTTTATTTTTTCCGAGAACATACTCAGGCAGGAGTCTAACTGATTCGCTTTTCAGGGCCTCTCCAAGAGCGCTGCTGGGGGCCGTGTTAGCTCCAGAGTCACGAGCTGAAGGGGCAGTGAACCCAGGAGCTCCCGGCAGCACTGGGAGAAAAGGGAAAGCTGCCGTGTTACTTCATTGACAGCGCGCTTGGGTCTTCCCAGTGCACGCAGTGCCTTGTAGTTCAGTTGACTGAGAAACTGGATACCCTGCCTCTGAGCTCGGACATGGGGACAGGGCCTCCCTTCCACAGGAAGCAGAGGGGGAAGGCGTGTGGGGCTCCTCAACGGAGGCCACCTGAGTCAGCGGCGGCTCTTTTTTCTTTTCAACAAGTTTCACCCCATTTGTGTTTTGCCTTTTTGCAGTATGAAAACATAAGGGTTGGGTAGTTAATTGAATTGCCTAAGCCTCTGTCATTCTTGTGTTTCACTTGTTCTAGACAGGTACTTTGTGCGGGGCTGTCTGACTCTCTTACCGGACTGTGGGCCTTTTAGGGTGTGGCACTGTCCCATTAGCTTGCAGTGGAGACCCTTAGATAACTAGACATTAAAAAAGTGCTTAAACATTAAAACATTCATTTGAGGACTATACACCCATACTTGAAACAAATGGGAAAGAAACTTGGTGGTGCACTTGTTGGATCTATCGGTGAATACAACAAGAGACCAGTATAGCCCCAGGCAGTTGGCCTTAGTTTCCAGAAGAGCTTGGACGGGCGTGGGGCTCTCCAGGCGAGGTGCACGTGCAGTATGGAATAACGCATCTTCAGTATTTGTTTGCACCAGGAGTGGCAGGTTTAGGAAAAGGCAGAGCAAGTCAGTCACGTAAGGACAGTTCCTGGGCAACAGATGCCTGCTGCTCACAGGCGCCAGTGACCCATGCAAATAGGTTTCAGCCAAAGGGTTACCATTGCCACTCACTGCAAATACCAAGTTCAAGTTGTCTGATTAGTGTCACTGTCTGGTAATTACGGAGAATGTGCTGAAAATGTAGTAATGTATCAGCTTTTTTTTTTTTTTTGAAACCAGAGGGAGTTTTTGTGACCCTTACTTTGAATAGATTCTCTTAGTTATTCATGTCAGCCAAAACACCTTGCCGTTTTTAAAGGGAATTGCATGCCCTTCTTGCTGGTAATCATTATGTGAATTTAGTGCACATGTTTTTAGAAAGTAATTATTTTCTAGAATGAAGAATCGATTTTATCCCTAATGAATAATAATATTATGTTAATTGAGTCTAAATAGGAATATGTCTACTTTTGCATTATTAGATATACAGTATAAGTAATTATTTATGGATACTAGTGTAGAAAAGAAAAATGTCTTTGAAAGTCTTACACAGGGCTTCTTTCGTGTAAAGTGTTTCACATGAGAAACTGTAATAGGTAATAGAGTAGGTGATGGATACAGAAATGGAGGCACCAGTTCCCAGAGCTTTCAAACCTGGTACCCAACAGAGGAGCCTTAGCGACCGGGTTTCACACGAGTGGATGCTCCCAGATCTTTTACTCCCGTCACCATCCTGGTTCCTTAACAGGTCAAAGCTGTTTGGTGGTAACATGGTGCGTGGCACGTATTACATGCTTGATAAATATTCATATGTATACACCACGGTACAAATGCACGCACGACTAAATGAATGAAGACAACACATCAACTGACTTTTTGTGCTCATTTCTTTCCTGGCTTCCATTTCATCCTTAGTTTACCGAAATACAGCACTCATGTATCCACTAGGATTAATTGCGGCAAACAAAAAGCATTAAGTGTTTTAAGTGCGAGAGGATTTAATGCAGAGGATTGGGTACTTAAAAACTGCTGGAGTGGCCAGAGAAGTAGGATTTGGGAGGCTGCTTGTACTCTCGAGTCCAAGAACACTCATCCAGGGAACAGGAAGGTGGAAGCTGCAAGCCACTGACACTGTAACTGCCCCTTGACAACTACCCATCTCCCATGAGGTGGAGACAAGGAGACAAGCCAAGCAGCCAGGCTGTGAGTTCCACCGCCGCCCTCCACATGCCATGAGAGGGGAGAGAGTGAAAGGACCCAATTCTCGGCAAGCCTGACCAGTGCCTTGAATGTATTCAAGTATTCAATAAAAGTTGGTTAAAATTAATTTAATTAAAGTGGGCTTTTATCCCTCAGATTCCAGGTTTGTCCTTACTTGAATGTTTATTACAGATCCTATTCTTTTATTGCTAAGTTGATGCACTTATATGATTGAACATAAAGTAACACTGAGGAACACGTCACTAGTAGGCTACCATTCAGGTGTTCTGATTGGGAGCTGCATAAGAAAATTACTTGGGGGGTCGTTGTCTGTATTGTAGGGAGATTTGCACTGAAGGGTCTGGGTTGAGCTTGAGCTTTGCACAGTAATTACAGCTGAACTCCGGTTTAACTGGGTAAATTAGATAATGACCTTTGACCAGGAAATAGCAGTGGGAACTACTCATGTATGTTCCATATCTGGGGTGCAAAATTGGTTCTACCATATTGGTATTTTACTTACTTAGAGAACCACAGGCCACAATCAGTCTCAATCTCAGTCTCCCTCCCTCTCATTTACTTTCTTCTTACCCTCTGCCCCCGTTCACCCCCCGTGGAGTGCTCTGCTGCAATCCACACAGGAGCACAGCTTTTAGTGCCTGATGACAGACACTTTCCAGCTGGCGGAACAGGGATCTACTGTGGTCCTTAATCTATATTGCCTTTCTTTAGAAACAAAAGCTCCTTTCCTGGACAGATTATGGAGAATGGGCTCGTTAATGTTTGAAGTAGTAACTGCATCCTATTTGGTAATTAATTATGCATTCCATGTATGTTTACCATTGCTGCCATTAATTAATACTCCTCCTAGTGCTTTACAGATTTCATAAAATAAAATCTGCAAGAAGATTCCCCTCATGTAAAGCACTCGGGAAGCCTTTGTATTTTTACTTAATTAGTGTGACAATAAGCATTGCTCACTTGAGGGAAGTGCAAGCCTAGAGATCAAGGCATGATTATTATCTTTTCTTTTTAAAGGAGCCCAGTCTGTTCAAGGTTGACACAAATAAAATCCTAGTAGAGGTGAAAGCCATAGAGCTGAAATGATTGAGGACTAAATGTAAGTAACTCCGAAGTACAGGAGATACCAAATACATTTTTACCAGCGCCTTACAAAGTATTTAAGTGAGCTGGTGCTTTCAGACATCTTTAAATATGTAGAGCTTTGCCAGTTCCAGTCAAGGAATAGCTGAAGACACGCCGCCAGCAGAAGCATTGATGGCCAGGTATTGCTGCGGATGGAATAGAAAAGGATGAACAACTAGGAAATCTCTTCTGTCTCCCTTTCACTTTTATTTTACCTCTACATGTGTTCTGGTATGAAAAATCAAGGCTCTTTCTTTTCTGTCTTCCATCTGCCAATTTGAAGTTAGAACTGAGGTAGCAAACGAACTTTTAAGAGCAGAGGTTAAGAATCTCCGGAGGAAATTATGGAAGTTGCCAATGCCAACATTACTTTGATCTTAAAGGCAAAAGAATTTATTTTGGTCGTTCTAATATTGTAAGCTACTGGATGGCTTATAAATATGAATGGAAGAGAACCTGAACAAAGATAAGTTCCTACAAAGACAATCTCGAATAGTATTCATGCGAAACAGTGAGCTGGCTTTTAGTAGTTACTCAGAAGGCTGAAAGCATGAGCCTCCGGTGTTTTTACTGCCCCTGATTTTTTTGTTCCTTCACCATGTTTTTTTTAAAAAAATTTATATTTCTTTTTTATGTATTGGGGTGATATTGGTTAATAAAATTCTATAGGTTTCAGGTATACAATTCTACCATACATCGTCTGTATACTGTGTTGGGTATTCACCACCTCAAGTCAAGTCTCCTTTCATCTCCACTTATTCCCCCTTTACCTCCTTCTACCTGCCCCCTCCAGTTCCCTCTGGCAATCACCATACTGGTGTCTGTGTCCACAGAGTCTTTCTGTTTTCTTTGCTTAATCCCCTCATCTTTCTCACCCGGCCCCCAACCTTCTCCCCTGTGACAGCCGTCAGTCTGTTCTCCACTTGGTTAGTTAATTTTCTTCACCAGGTTCCACATATAAGTGAAATCATATGGTGCTGTCTTTCTCTGACTGGCTTATCCTTTTGTGACCGCATGGATGGACCTGGAGAATATTATGCTAAGTGTTCTTTTGCCTTTATAACAGTATAACACACTTGGAATGAAGAGCTTGGTGTGACTTTGAAAACTACCGTCAAGTGCCTGTGTATTTCGCCATTGACACTGTGTATTTAGGCTCCATCTCAGCTCTTTGGCACCAGAGTCCTTTCTATAATGGCAGGAAGTTGAAGAGACAGTATTTCTTATTGATCTGGGGCCCTTGTTTTTACCACGAGGACATATTCTGCCCACACCTCTGTTTCATCACGAACACTCCATTGTCATTTTTCTTTACATTCCTATCCTCTCCTTACTAGGGAGAATTCCTCATGGCCACGATGTTACCTTATTCCACATTTTCTCCAGGGTCTGGCATATAGTAGTTGTTCAAGAATGTTTTCATAATGAAGATGTGTAAAAGAGCAAAAAAAAAAAAATATTGCTGACCTTCCCCAGATGCCTTAGAGACCCACCTCCTTCACTAAGAATCTTTGTAACCTTTAGAATATGTGACGTTTAGAAACTCCCAAACCATTTGCAAGAAGCAGTTCATGAGAGGAGCTCAGCTCTCTTTCTCAGGGATTAGTTTCCACTCTTGGCCATGCTCACAGACCTCGTGGAAGAAGACCCCTCTGCTGCTTCCGGTCTGTGGCTCCTGCACAGTGAGGACAGAAGCCCTTGGTATTCTCTTTCTTCAGTCTCTGCTCATTGAGAGCATCCAGCGGTGAGGCACTCTCCTGATTTCTAACAGCAGAGATCGGCATGGCTTGTTTTTGAACTACACAGAAATGGAATCCCACAGCAAGAACTCTTCTGTGTCTTTTTTTCTTTCATTTAGTGCCTGCCCTTAAGGGTGACTCCTAAAATTATGCTGAGTTCCACTGCACCTGATTTGTAGGTTGTATGCATTCTTTAGATCATGATGGATTTTTTTTTGGTAGCTAATACCTGGTGTAATTCATATCATGGTCTTTGACTCTTCCCACAGGGGCAAAACACCTAATGTAATTTAATAAGCAGTTGTCTAGTGAATTTCATCAGTGTGGCGTGCAATGTCTATGCCTTAAAACTGTGAAACCTTAAGTGCATCACCTGTCTTCTTTACTTATCTGCAAAGTTAAAACACAGTGTTCAGCCTGAGAGTAGTTTGTGGTTAGAAATTGCATTGCAGTCATTGGCTACTTCTCAGCATGTGTGTGTGTGTGTGTGTGTGTGTATGTGTATGTGTGTATGTGTGTATCTGCAGGCACGTGTGTTGGTATTGGGAGGTAAGGATGGTGCACACAGATAGTCTGCAAATACCAAGCATGCTACCCTGAAAGATGGTGTTTCTCTTTCGAAGAGCAAGCTTTTGAACACTATGTGTGAAGCACTATCTCTGTCTTTCCATTTGCACCAGGAGACTTTAATTGGCATTGTTAGCTAGTGTCTCTTTCTTGTTACCTAGACTTCCATCTCACTCCCAGTGAGGATTCAGTCAAGGGTTCACCCCGCCCAGAAGTGAAATATAAGTTTCTGTTGTATTAGCAATTATGCCATTTAAATTCTGATTTACTTTGACCAAATCTTTAAAAATAATAGAAACAATAGAACGTGTAAATAATCTAAAATGAATTATCTTTAAAAAATATAAATATATATTGTTTTTTCCATGTTCACTATATTTTTAGAAGTCCACTGTGCTATCCATTGCATTGCAGAGCACTGTATTTTTAAGTAGGTTCTGAATTTAAATATAATTAAATAATTTATTTATTCAATAAATAGATATAATTAAGCAGCTCAAAAAAAACTATGAATTGTAGAGTCTAAAATACTGGCTCTTATTTTTAATGTTATTGATCTGAACATAATGGTATGTATTGGAAATAAAAGGCACTTGTTCCTTTAACTGATTTTTCAGAAGTTATAATCAGTTCTCTTTTGAAGGCCTCCTTATGCCCTTAGTAATTTCAAGTTTATGCAATTTTTAGTATCATATGAATTAAAATGACTTGATATAAGTCAAATCAAATGACATTGAAAGGAATTTTATGGCCTGATGAACGATTATCTAGTTGACTAACTGAAGGACATAGGAGCATGCTGATTGGTGAAATTGGCTTTTCCTTTCATGTCACGGGTTACTTGTGTTATCAAGATATCACAAGTAGATATTTTAAGCAATGGTGGTTCATGGGTATCTTCTAACTACCATTTGGCTGGTGTTCGCATAACAGTCAATCACATGATCCTGAGGATTCTAAATGTTTCAGAAGTTGAATGCCGTGATTGGTTGGCCCGTCAGCTCTTTCTTGGTTTAATTCGATCCGACAGACTTCAGTTGAGTACCTCTTTAAAGTGCTAGGCATGGGTTTGATGCCAGGAATGCAACAATGAATGAGATAGCTTTCCTGACTTTAAAGACTTATGCTCTCTTTGAGGTCAGACTCAATTCATAAGATCTTTCCTGAACTTCCTGAAGGACTAAGGAAGTCACTTCAAAATTGTGTGATTAAGGTTCCCTCATTTGCATGAAGACAATATTCACGCTTTGTGTCTCACAAGGAGTGTGAGGGTGAGAGAGATGTGTATATAATAGCCTTATTATGTTGTTTTTTTAAGCCATCTGTATCATTCAAATAAAATAGATGAAATTATCATAGTTTATTTACAGATAAAATATGGTATGTTATTTTATTTTACTAGTTAGAGAGCTTTGTCTTAAGTTCTTTAAAGAGAGAGATACTCAGAATCCAGAAACGATAAGGAAAGAGGAACGTGGAAGAAGAAATCTTCTGAAAGAGGTCGCTTGATTTCCTCCTGGCATGAACCATCTCCTTTGAACTACTAAGGAAAATACCGCAATGTTTTTCTTGGGATGTATCCTAAGAGCGAATCAACTGCTTGTTAGCTGTGAGTTATGCAGCTTTAATGCACTGGGCAGAGAGTATGTGCTTACCTCAAGGCGACTTGCGAGTCCATGCTTTGCATTTCCTCTCACGTGCAGCGTCAAGTTCTGTGACGTCAGAGTTTGCTGCCGGGTCCCCAGCTCTGCCTTTGTTGGTGAACGCTTAGCCCCTTGGCTCTGAGTTTGATGAACGTTTTGTCCTCTTTGCTCTGAATCTGGTAAACCATTTTTTAATGGTTATAAAACAAATGTGGTGGTTGAGAACTGGTCGCATTAGCCTTGCTTCAGAGTCTGTCTCTCCACATTTGTTATTAATCAGGAACATAATTATATTAGGATCAAGGAAAAGAAATCATTTATTGTGGCAGGCCGGGATTAGACAGTCCCGATGCATAGGACCGTAAACCCACCGGCTGAGTCAAATCATTATTGCCAGCTCAATCATTTTAGGTTAACCGGGAGGCAAAACAGGGAACTGTCAACACTACCATCAGTTAGAAAGAAAATATTTTTTTCCCACTGATTGGCATGATGACTAGTGAAAATGTCCCATACAGATATTCCAAGAGAATATTACCACTTCGTATGCAAGGATGACCAAGTGGGCATTTAATAAATACAAACAATGATAAATAATACAAGAGCTGACCAATAGCAGGAAGACAAGTAAGTATTCTTCAGCTTTAAATCTGACCTTGTGCCCTCTTAACCCCAAGATCATCAGTGGCATGACCAGGTGCCCTCACTGTGTGTAGATCTAGTTTGGAGCTTGCTTGGAGCAACCACAGTAATAAACACTGGGCCTGTGTCAGCCAGCAGAATGTAAATATTTAAAGGGTCCGATCGGCAGTGAGCTGTTTCAAGAGCCTTCTGTTTATAATCATTCACCGAAGTAAATGTTTCCCATTATACAGGCAGCATGTGGTCGGTTACTGAACTTCACTGCCTGGCTAGAGTAACACGAAGAATGTAAAAACCTGGCAGCCGTTGAACTTCTTCTTCGATATCCAGCCAACCCTTCACATCTTTCTGCCACAAGGGTTGCCCCCGTGGCAGGTCCCATGTGGTGCTGGCTTTTTTGAGCTAGTGCATGTGACTGAGGGTGTTGCAATCTGAAATACCTTTGACAGCTTGCTTGGGTTTATAAGCAGTGATTATGCTTGGAAGAACTGCATGGGTTTTGAACAGATAACCTTTGGATCCCAATAGCTTCCCTAGGTCAGTTTCACTTTCACTGGACCAAGAGATCTTTTCATAGCAGAATCATTTCTGACAATCACCAAGGGATGAGAAAACACCCACGTCTTTTGACTGATTTTAAATAGTAAACATTTGCCCTTCATTTTAATTTTGATTGCCCCGGTTCTCTGCCCTCACACTGGTGTTTATGCCCGTATTGATTCAGCTTTTGGGCAGACTCTGAGACTCCTTCCCTTTATCTAATTTAACATCCTGTTTGCTGGTAATGTTGAATCTCATTTTTCTTTACCTGGCGTGGGCAGTGATCAATCGCAGTGTAGTGAAGTAGGTTTCCATGACCTTGACTTCTTGGCATGGGTGTGATGATCACAGCATCACTTGGTATAAAGTCGCCACTCACATGCATGTCGCATGAATGAATGATGGAAGGGATGGGGCCCATATTATCAGAAAATAAGGTATTATATTGGACTATGGAAAGGAATGGGTTCTCTGAACAGCAGGGCAAAGATTATGCCTATGGGGCCACATTTCCTCCTGTGTGCCTTTCCCAAATTTACCATCCTCCGAGCCATTTTCTTCTCTTTCCTCATGGTTTTTGTTTTCTATACCATTTACCTGCTTTATGAAATCATGTTAGGATAATATATTTGTTCATTTTCAAGACCTCATATGTATCAATTAATATGTACCAATTGAATAATAATTATTAGTATTGCTACAATAAATAGGCACAAACTGTGTGTGGCTTAAAACAACACACATTTAATTATCTCACAGTTTGATAGGTCAGAAGTTTTGGTGGACTTGGCCGGGCCCTCTGCTTAAGGTTTATGAACCTGAAATCAACATGTCCACTGAGCTGCTTTCTCGTCTGGAAGACTTGAAGAAACATCCACTTGCAGGTGGTTCAAGTTGTTGGCAGAGTCCAGTTTCTTTTGGTTGTAGGACTGCAGTCCTTGTTTCTTCTCTGGCTTTCAGCCAAGGTCTCCCTCTGCTCCTGGAAGCCACTCACATTCCTTCTACCTTCAAACCAGCCAGCAACACTGGAAGTCTTCTCTTGCTTCAAATCTCTCTGACTTTTCTCTCACCCGCATGGCAGAGAACTCTCTGCTAAAGGGAATTTTAAAGATAATTTTCCTTTCTTAAGATCAATTGATACGTAATGTTAATGACATTGGAAAAATCTCCTTTGCCCTGTAATGTAGTCTAATCACTAGGAAGTCAGGGGGTCCATCTTAGAATTAGAATTTTGCTTATCACAAGAGGTGAGGGGCAGGCAGTACATATGAGATTATCTGTGCACAGAAGGTCTTTCTTTTTCAGTCACTGGCAGTGGGGTGAGTTGTCTCCTCCTTTTCGACACGAACAACCCACATGACCTTTGTTTCCAGAGTCCAAAAGAGGGTCTGAGTTATAGACGGGAGAAGTTGCTCAAGGGCCCGTGGCCACATTTCAGGAACTCCTGGTCTTGGCTCTGTGGCAGAAACATAATTTTGAAAATATCATTTTAAGGTGCCTTAAAGAATACTGAGGTTTCACGCACATTTTCTGTTAGGCTCACCTTATAATTTTGTGTCTTTGCCTTAAGTACTGCTGAGATTACACAGTTCCTCCAGAAAACCAGACGAAACTACAGGCTGGTCGGGCATCCGGTGCACTTTGCTCTCACCGATCTCTTCTGGCTTTGAGAATTTGAGGGTGTTTTTTCCAAGCTTTTTGGCAAATTCTTCTGCGTTTAGCTGGCATGCACCACCTTCTGCATTCACCGCCGCCTTCTGTTTGTCTCACATTGGACTTTGTGCCGCATGCCTTCTCTTGACGATATAAACACCTTCAGTAGCAGGAACTGAGGTGGCTCATAAAGTAGAAAATCTCATTTTATCATTCAGGACGAGGAAGCTTAGGGGATCTGATTGTACCTTCTCTCTGCTCCAGTGCTTTCCCCATGCTGCTGCCAAATGGTTCTTGCAAAATCCCATTTACATCAGCATGCTGTTCCCCTCCCAGATTCCTCAGTGACTCTCTGCTGGCTGCTAAATCGGCTCAGAGCCTCCTGGCCTAATGCACTTCTCCCTGTTTCCTAGATTAAAACTTCTGCTATAGTCAG